>RJWM01028610.1:0-25404 GCA_004363535.1 Dasyprocta punctata
GAGCATTCTGCTTGCCGAGAGGACCTGCTGCGTTTATGGCAACTGGGTTACAAATGCTTGTATTGCTGGATTGTTTTGCAGGCCTGGTGCCCACAGTCTCAGCATCTCTTGGGTAGGTGACATTTTCTAGTGTAGCAAATAGGTGGGATTGTCCTCTGTCTTGTCTTTGAGCCCCAATATTATTGTCATTGGTTTGCTTAATTTTGTTTACTTTTTGTTTCCTTTTTTTGTTTTTTTTTCTTCATTTCACATCCTGTTCTCATTGGTTTTACTGTGTTTTGTTTTTGGTTTGTTTTTGCTATGGCTGATGGAATGGTCAACTATTCTGAAAGTAACTAGATATAATATAGTAGCTATTGTTTTCATAGTATCTCTCTCTGAAGTTCTATGCCCGTTCTACTGCTTTGTTCTGATTGTTCTGTTATCTTTTGTTGCATTTCACTGTCTTTGAAATAAAAATTAAAAAAAAAGAAATGTATCAATACAGATAGAAGTATTCAGTGCTAATATTTATAAGCATATCAACAGGGGCTCCAGACAATTGCTGCTAATAGTTTAATAGATTACAGTCTAGGTAATAAGAATGAACTTGGAATAATTGTGAATGCTTTCACTAGTCAACACATGAATCTATATGAAGATAACTTACTCTAGGCACCAGTACATATGCGTACAATTTATATCAAAGCAAGGGCACACAGAGAAACCTCTGACATGAAGCCAATTCCACATTAACAACGTGATACAACCAAGATATTTTCATTGCAAAGTGCATAACTTAGAAAACTTTGTTCCTTGTAACAACGTTTTTTTGCAGATCTGATGAAGAATCCCAGTTGTTGAGTTTTTATGATATTCATCATGAGTGCAATTAAGACCAGAAATGTATAATAGATATTGTGAAATAGGAAGAAGTTGTTTAAGAGAAAGGGGATCTAGGTAAGGGGAAGAAGTAATAAAGAAAAGGAAAAGAAAATAATGAGAAAAGAAGGTTAGAACTGAAGCCAAGTTTCTAAACAGGGAGGGAAAGATAGTGAGGAAAAAAGAGAAACTGAGATATATCATTTACAGTTGATTTCATTAAAAAGTGTCTATTGAACTCATTGTAAAAAATTCATGTTAGATGTAGGACTGATTGTGTCTTTCTGTTCACTTTTCTTTTACAAAATACAAACAAATTTAAGCACACTAAAATAGCAAACTGCATTATATAACATGGACTCTACAGATGTAGCAGGTGACACAGTCAAACCACAATGGGAGTTCTGCCCCATTTCACTGATGCCTTAAGATGTCTGTTTATCAGCTGGGAACACTCAGTTTGTTTAATGAAGGGTGGAACATAGAGTATATAACACATGTAGGTGTTGGTCAGTAAAACAACTTACAATAGTCAAGGGAGATTATGATATTTCAGTTATTAAATTATGATGACATGGAATAGACAGTATTGTAATAACTAGATAAACCTGGCATTATGCATCCAAATTAGTTTTATAGGCAAAAAGTCAAATATTTGGGTGAAATTATTTTCTAAACAGAATATTAAAGAGTGTTGAATCATTTCATGATTTTCTTTGAATTTTATTTTTACATTTTTTTGCTAATGAGGATGACTCACTTCTGTGGCCAAGCCACAGTTTTAAGTATAAAATATTTCCAGATGGAATTTTTATATTCCATACTTCATATTATAAGTAAGATATTTTCATTATATCTGTAGACATACCTTTTCCAACAACTCAGTAAAAATTTCCTGATCCAACACATTGATGGAAGTGTTATTCTCCTCAAATCTATGTATCACATATCACTGTGAAAAGATAATAAATGAATTTCAGCCATAGTTTTGAGGATTAAAAAATAGGTGAATTAGGTATGGGTTTTCCAAGGCTAAAAAATTCTTTTTGTGAATTTTTGTCCTTGGAATCAGACCAAGAAACTGTCCCTGGAAATTTTACTTTGAGGATGACCAAATGTTGCATTATCCTGAATACTCATTCTATGAGGTGACCTGCAATTATCAGCTGGGGAAGGAAGACACTGTCCTGTGTATGTATACAGACCCGCAACTGGATACCTTTCAGATGAAACTTACTGTAAAGTTTCCATTTGATCAATGTTATACACTGAAAAGCATCGTTTTTCCTGCTCTGTATGCGCCAAAATTAAAATTCCATGTTAATAGAACAAATATAAAAATCCACTCAATAATGACACTCTGTAACTGCAAAACTGTGACAGCCTCTGTAAATTTCCACTGTACCAACAGCCTGCTGTGTTTCGTGGAAAAGGCCAACCACAAGAGCCACAAAGTAGCTTAAGACCCCCACCCAAAGTCGCAGTGACAGACTGTTCTCTTAATAAGTAATCTAAGTGGCCCAAGTGTGACCTCTATCTGGTTTTCAATAACTGACCCTCACTCCATCCCTGTTTGTGGTTTTAAAGCTTAAAAGCCTTTGCTACTGCCTGCTGGGGGCTCTCTCCTTGGCTAATTTTGCTAAGGGGGACGCCACTGGGTACCAGCTTAAATAAAGCACTTAATTTGATTTTTGACTCCGATTTTTATTAATAAATTTTGGATATAACAATCAAGAGTTGAACTGAAAGCAGTTTAACTCACAATTTTAAAAAAATGCATGAACCAAAGAACAGAAATAAAATGCATCAAGAAACAGAACTATATCATCAAAATTTTCAGCTGCTTGTTTTTAGAGTCTCATTTCAGAGAATAATTTGAATTTAACAAGATGTTAGAGAGGTAAACTTTGAAAAAGATTTTATTCAACAACATTTTCTCACAATAAGTATCACTCTTCAAATTGAAGGGGGTTAAGACATGCAAACAAAACAAAAATTTTGTCAGACAAATTGGGGTACGGGTACCATTTAGACCTGACATTGAGTAATGCTAAGGTTCATGAAAAGAGAATATAAAGTTGGTGAAATAAAACTTTTACCAAATGTACATAACATGAAAATATATTTTTAAAATAAATTTAATAGTGAGTGATTCAGTTGGGAGAAGACACTGCTCACAGAGTGGGAGGTGCACACCGCCCCTTGTCTGCACACAAAGCGGCAGAAATTCTTTCTCAGTGGAAAGAATGGGTTCATCGAAACTCCTGAAAATCTTCCTGCATTCAGTTGCTTTTCCGCTCAGTGTTTTCACAGCCAGATTCCTCCAAACTCCTTTCTCTTTCAAATTTAAACCAGACCTTGACCTCTGGGGTGGTTTTGTGGATTCCGTTCAGAGGGACGCGGTGATTTCCTGGGACAGCATCGCTTCTCTGCGCAGTCCTCTGAGTGTAGGAGAGGACGGGGTGGACGGTGCCGCTCTCAGCAGGAGGATGTAAGGAACAGCCTGACTTTAACACAACTCTCACGTGCAAAATTCACTACAAATTAAAAAAAATTGAAAATTCAGTTTCAATATTTTTAAGAATGATACGTGGATATAAACTTAATATGTCTCACTTCAATTCACAGTAGTAAGTTTAATTGGTAATTACTGTCAAACAGCTTTTGAAAAGTAAGGGACAGTTAATGACACAATAAAACTGAGTTGAAACTATTTTATTACATATGCTTCATCAGTTTTACTAAAAAAATTATGCTCAGGAACAAAGATTTCTAAGGTAAGTTTTTGTATTTAAAATATCTTGTTAGAGTCACACTGCTAACATGGAATTGCTCTCATCTGAGATGTTATGCCTTTTATTACATCACTATTACTTAGAAACTTTACTCACTCTACCTGTAATAGCTGTACTTTCAATTGTCTGTATTTGTAGGCATTCCTGATTGTATTTCTTTCTGATTAGGGTTAAGAATTTAGTAAGTATTTATCCTTCAGTATATTGTTATGCCTCTTTTTTTCTCACATAAATGTCTTAGTAATTTATTATATTTATGGGATCTTCCCCCTGTCCAATTTCCACTCTCTAGTATTTTTATAATCATAATTTTAACTTACACTCATTTATATATACTTTTATGATTTAAAAAATATGTTCTATCAGTTTTTGTTCACAAATGCATCAATAGACTACATGACTTTGTAGACAACATTTAACTTAAAGAGATTGTTTAATTTTCATTAAATTTAAGCTAACTTACTGTCTGTATTACATTGGGCAGAAAGCATTTATATTGTTATTACCTAAAGAAAATATGATCTATTGATCTATCAGAGATATTCACATTAAACTAAGCAGCACATAAGCATTGGAGAGCTGTGCATCCAGGATCAAGTGCTGGATATTTAAGGAACTTGGGCCCATGTTTATGATTGGCACACAGATTATACAGAAATTTTGTTTGCCTACCACCCTCATTCCCAAAAGCAGAGGAGATTGAAGTGTCAGGTGTTCCTCCCACAAGATGGAATGTTTCTCTTGTATGTGTGTGTGTGTGTGTGTGTATGTAATTATGTCAGAATTAGCCTACAGATTCCAGGTATGATGGTACATGCCTGTAATACCAGCACTTGGGAGGCTGAGGCAGGAGGATTGCTATGAGTTTGAGGCCAACCTGTGCTGCAAAGTCAGTTCAAGGCCAGCCTGAACTGCATAGTGAAACCCTGTCTCAAAAAAATAAAAAAATAAAAAAATAATAAAAAAAAAAGATTTAATGCTATGATCTTTGTTGCTAAAAGGTGTTACCTTGTTTTGTTATCTTCTCTTATTATAGACAACTAAATTAAGTAGAAATATTGTAGGTATTCAAATAGTCTAAGACCTCTAGAGAGCAAGGAAAAGTGTAATACCCATCTCAGTAGTGACTGGAGACATATCTGTTATAGACAAAACTCCAAGAAAAAGATCAGATGATCAGGCCTGTATGTTACCATTAGCCAATTAAAATACTGTAATTTTTTCAAGGACTTAGCATGCACCCTTCATCTATTTAGACCTTTGGTTTTATTTTTTGTTACCGTCTTCTGGGCATCTTGGGTCAATTAAATTTGGTTCTAGCTTCATCCTTTTCTGTTGGTTGTGGCATGGTCTCTGAGGCATCACTGTCATAGGACTGAGCATCCACTTGTTGAGAGATTCAATCATCTCCTTGTCTGGGTTTGGATCCATGATACAGTTGGACAGCACACACTGGCACCCAGAAAGGCCATTTAGCAATTCCTAGAAAAATATGCATATAACCTCAACCCAAAATTAGCACTGGACTGGATGCTTTGATTGTCCAGTATTAAGATCTTTACAAAGGACTCTTCTTTGCCTTTATTTGATTGCATTATTTTTCTGCTGCAGTAGTTTCATCTTTATTAGAATTTAAAAATTTAAATGGTATGTGCTGCCAAGTGAAATCCATTATGAGGTGAACTCTCCCTTTTGTTTTTTGAAATTTAAATTGTGAGCATGTTTGACTATTTTTTAGACTTGAAGGTTATAAGGAATTTTTGTGGTAAGGTACAGAGAAAATCTGCATTTTGTATTTAGGCACCTTAGGCTCTCTCTCGAGGTTATGACACACAGGTTGTGCTCCTGCTTTGGCCTGGAGGCCCTGCTGTTTTTGGGGATCTGAGCAACAATGTGGTGTAAACTTTTGATGCACAAAGCACATGCACAGGCAATGGGAAAAACCGGGGTGGCTTGGGCATGTCAGAGTCATGTCCCACTTCTCTGGAACCACGTTCTGCCTTCCCAGTGCCAGGTCTAGTGCTGCAGTGCTGCCAGTGGGGCAGCCATTGAAAGGACTGGCAGCACCTGCAGAATTCACTCCTCAGCACATGGAGGCAGGGCTGAAAATCTCAGTTCCACAGCACAGGTCCTACCTCACAAGTCAGGTCAGGCCACCCCAGGAAGTTCTCTGTGCCTCACACCATTTATATAAATATATATATTATTTTAAAGGCAAAACTCTGAAATGGTTTTAGACCCTGATGACTAGAAATCAAATTTTGGGATGTCTCTCTGACCCATTGAAGGAAGTCTCCTCCACACCTTTGTGGCTACAATTCTAAATTGCTCATAAATTTGTAACTCAGAAGAAAGTCACTCACGAGGTAGCAAAGGCACTCTTTGTATCCCTCCAGGTTAAATCAGTTTAGTATTTTATTACTAGAGTGAGAAACGTTGCTCAAATCTGTAGATATGTAGTTGTCACATCCAGGGGCCATGCCATAGGCCAATGGCAATGGGCAATAACAGAAACATCCACTCCTGTGTCTAAAAGCCCTTTCAATGCCTTTCCTTCAATGATCAATTCTATCTCAGGATGATCTTGCTCAATCTGTAGAATCCAATAAGTATTGGAAGACCCAAAACCCTTAGATACCCTTTATTTATAGATTTTCCGATTTATGCCAAGGAAAGAAAACCAATTAAGCAATACAAGACTCTGGGGAGATTTGAACCATGTTTTGAGTAGATTGAACCATAATCTTGATTTCCCTTTGCAGCTGAAACAAGCAACATTGTTTCTTCATTTCCTTTGTATGGGACAAGCTCCAGGTTTGGTGGACTTCTTTGGTTTCCTCCCCTGCTTGGGGGTCGGTAAGAAGCAGTGAAAGGAGCAGAAAGCAGCAGTTTCTCTCTGTAAAATAATGCTTTAAAGTCTGTAGAGGTCCAGCTAGATTCATGTTTTTTTTTTAAAACCTAATTTTGTTCTAAACTGCTTTCCCATTTCCTCCGAAGTATGTAAATTTACAATTCTGTTTTCTGGAAACAAACTTAAGACATTTAGCAAGCTGTGTAGTGTCAGTGTGCTGAAAACTAAATGTGACTTAAGAAATCAAAAAAGACCTAAATAAACATAGAGTTACATTAATCGCAAATTTGAAATAAGTACCCATGAAATAAATAATTTTGAAAAACAATGGAGTTTGAGAATTTATACTACCAGATATCGACTCACTACAAAGCCAGAGTGAGACAGTGATATGCTGTAGTCAGCAGATTATCAGCTTGTGAAAGCCAAATGTTGAATTTTTGAAGTTTTACAGGTTAGTTGTTGTCCCAAGAAGCTTATGATTATTAAGACCCAGTCTAATCCAAATCCACCACAAAAATGTAAATACTAGAATCAAGCACCAACAGTTCCATATACCTTTGTGATTCTTTAGAATCTATTTGCCCCATATCTAACACCTGATAAAAGTGATACATTTCTTTCCCTTTGGTTTCTTGTAAGCCAATTTTCCTTTTGAATTCTCCTAAGCCTGTTTGTCGCAGGCTTCTCTCAAGCCAATGTCTTTAGCTTTTTTTTTTTCCTTTTTCTGGGGAAGGAGTTTCTCACAGGTCTGTTTATAACTGACCCTAGAGAATAAGAGAGTTTCAATGCCCCATGCTTTACACCTGATGAAGCCATATCAATACACTCCAGTGATGACTATTGACTCATACCAATTCACTTCTCCCACTAGTTGCATGCACATGAGAAGTGTCCCCTTGCCCTCAATCTCTTACCCTGCCCATGTTCTGGCACCATATACTGCAATGCACGTGGCTTCTCAGGTTCTTGGGGTGGAGGACAGTGAGAAGATGAGAATAAAGAAAAGAGACAAAACTGGGATCAGGTGGAGCGCTCACTCTCCTGATGGGAAGAAAGGAACTGCTCAACAAATGCTGTGTTTACTTATATACCAGGAAGGATGATGTCAGTTTCAGCCCCTCTACCTAGCAACCCATTGCTTGGATTGTCTAGGAGCTGGTGTTTTTCTGGGCTGTAGCAACTTTTTCACGTGGTTGTCCTGGGTGCCCTTTGTTACTTTGGTAGGGTCATGTCTGGTTCATGCACTAGGTCAATTTCCAGGACAACCACGTGAAAAAGTTGCTACAGTCCAAGAAACAGAAATAGGATCCCAGAGGGTGGCCTGGCCAGAAGACAGTGGGTCTGAATTCTGTGCCCCTTCCTTACAACCCTGACAGTGTGGCTTGCTGGAATACAGTGAGTTTGAGATCCTGGCCTCCCCCATTGCCTCCAAAGAGTGGGCCAGTGAAAGAGTGTAAGACCAACAGGAACCTCAAGATGCAGGATGACAGCCTGGTGAACAGATGCACACACACCTCTGGAGGGCAAAGTATTCAGTGAGGCCAATAACATGGAAAGATTTCAGGAAGCAATGAGAAGACAGCAATTAGACTCTGGAGAATTTCACTGACAGAAGACCAGTCCAAGCCCCCACATCAATTCGACAACTATGAAACAAAGCAAAGAAGAATAACACAAGATTGACTGGGGTCAATGAGAAAGCTGGAGACAGTGTAAATGCCTTGATGATCATAAATATATATGCACCTAATACAGGAGCACCCAACTATATAGGACAATTATTGGGAGACATGGAAAATCAAATGAGCAATAACACAGTTGTAACAGGAGACCTCAATCTCCAGTTGTCACAGAGAACCACATCGACTGGACAGAAAATCAGCAAAGCAATATCAGAGCCAAACCAAACCTGTGAACAAATGGATTAATTGGAAGAGAGCACACCCTGAGGCCCTGCAGCAGCTGCAGGGAAAAATCAGGTGAGCCCAGCACGGGCCCAGAGAAGAAACCATACCTCAAGGCCAGATGCCAGTGACCCAGAGAGATCCTATGAACCCAATGCCAGCCAGAGAAGAGGTCATGTCCTGAGGCCCTGCTGCCATTGGTGAAGCATCTGTAAGCCACCATTCTGTGCCTGTTTACCACTCCAGGAACCCCAGGTCAGAGAAACTCAGGTGCTTAGACAAATCCCCTACAGTGAGGAACCCGCAGCAAATGCAGGAAGCACCCAGGATTTAGCAATGGGCTGATTCAGAGAAACATAGGTAAATGTGAAGACAAAGGAACAAAATACAATCTCAGACCTCCAGCCCACACAGAACATGTTCAGGATGCACAGACATTATAGAAATTAGAACTCACACACCTGAAATATCTGAAAAGATAACAACTGATGCAAAGAAAAAACTTTGTTCCTGTACTCATTGGTTAATTTTATATGTGTATGTCTGATGGTCTGGGCAGCTATTTTGAAGGTAACAAGAGGCATGATGGTAGGGATTGTTAATTTTCTATGATCTTTTTTTGAAATCTTGTATCATTTTCACTGCTTTGTTTTGCTTGGCTTTATTTTGGTTTCTTTCATTCAATTTTATGATGTCTGTTGGTGTGGGTAGCTATTTTGAGAATAACACAATATATTATGAAAGCCATTGTCCATTTCTTATTATCTCATTTTGAAGTCCTGTGATGTTTCATTTTTTTTTCATTCATTTTATTCTGCTTAGTTTTGGTTGATTTTATTATGTCTGATGGCATGGGCGGCTATTTTGAGAATAACAAGAAGCATGATGGTAGCCATTGTTGAGTTCCTATTATGCTGCTTTGAAGGCCTGTTTCACTTTCATTGTTTTGCCTTGATCTGCTTCATTTTATTGTATTTGATTTGGTCTTATTTGCTTCAAGATAATTTTTTTTTAAAAAAAGGAGAAATATATCATAGAAACTTTCAGCTGCTTATTTATTTTTAACATTTTATTTCTGAAAATAATTTGAGCTTAAGGTTCTAGAAAGATAAACCTTGAAAAAATTTTTAAAGCACAATTTTCTCACAGTAAGTATCATTCTTCTCATTGAAGGGGATTAGGTCATGTAAAACCGAATGAAAATTTTGTCAGAAAAATTGGAGTACTGGTATCATTTATGCCTGATGTTTAGAAATGTTATGATTTATGAAAAAACAATATAGAGTTGGTGGAATCAAAGTTTTAGCAAATGTACATATTTTGAAAATATATTTTGAAAATAAATTTAATATTGAATGATCTAGTTGGGAGAAGATATTGGTAACAGAGTAGAAGGTTCATACTGCCTCTTATCTACACACAAAATGGTACAAACTATTTCTTGGTTGAAAGAACGGGGCTCATTCAAAGTCCTCAAAATCTTTTTGCATTCAGTTGTTTTTCCAGCCAGATGCTTTCACATAGAGTACCCTCCATGTTTTGACCATGGTGTGGTCAAAATTAAACCAGACAGTGACCTCCCGGGGTGGATCTGCGGATTCCATTCAGAGGGATGCGGTCATTTCCTGGGACAGCATCACTTCTCTGCACAGTCCTCTGAGTGGAGGAGATGATGGAGTGGACGGTGCCGCTCTTAGAAATAGGATGTGAGAGACAGACTGTCTTTAACACAACCGTAATATGCACAATTCATTCCAAATTAAATTTCAGTTTGAAGATTTTTAAGAAGAATGATATATGGATATACTCTAAACATGCCTTACTTTAATTCACAGAAGTGAATTTATTTATAATTGGCATCAAAGAGCTTTGAAAAGTAAGGGACAACTAATAACACATTAAAATGAATTTTAAATTGCTTTATTGCATATCCTTCAATTTTGCTAAAAAATTATAATCAGGAACAAAGGTTTCTAAGACACTTTTGCAGTCAGAGTATCTTTGTAGTGTCACACTGTTAACGTGGAATTCCTCTCATCTCAGCTGTTATGCTGTGAACCATCTCTGTGATGTAAGTTATACAGATGTGCACTAGGGTCTAAGTAAGATATCTTCAGATGGCTTGAACATGTTGAGTAATGAAAGCATGCACAGTTTTACCAGGTTCGCTCTTCTTACCTAAGCTGTAATCGTTTAAATCATTAGCAGCAAATGTGAAATTATATGCATATCTATACATGACAATTCTATTTTTTCACTTGTGCTCAGTAAAGTCCTCATGATCTGTAGAAACACAAAACAAGTTTATTGAAATTTTCACCATTCACACACTAATGTAATTCTGAAATCACTCAGGACTACTATCAGATGGGATTATTTAACAGGTAAGGGCAGCGCACACCAGGGAAAGATGGCATTGCAGCAGCATGCCCAGCTCCATCCTCCTGGGGCTAGTGGATTCTGAAGAGACACAGCTGGTCCTCTTCTTGCTCTTCCTCCTGATCTGCCTGGTCACAGTGCTGGGGAACACAGGAATGATACTGATCATTTGCCTGGATCCCCAGCTTCACACCCCCATGGACTTTTTTCTCACTCACCTGTCATTTCTCTACCCCTGCTTCTTGAGTGTCATCACCCACAGAACTTACAGAACTTACTGAGTTCCTTCAAGAACATCTCATTTCTGTGGTGCTTTATCCAACTGTGCTATTTTATAGTCTTTGCTATTGTCAAATGCTTTCTTCTCTCCTCCATGGCCTATGATCGCTATGTAGCTATCTGCAGCCCTCTTCACTCTCCAGTCATTATGTTCACAAGTCTATGTTATGCCCTGCTCACTGGTTCCTGTATGATTGGCTTGGTGGATTCCACTGTGAACGTGGTTTTCAGCAGCAGACTGCATTTCTGCAACTCTCATGTCATCAATCAATTTTTCTATGACATGGCCCCAATTTTAGCCCTGTCTTGTAGAGAATCATACGATATTGAAAGTACTTTAGTCATTTGCGCTGATTCCACCCTAATAGTGTCCTTCATCACCGTATCTGGATCCTATGTATCCATTCTCTCCACTATCCTGAAAGTTAATTCCACTGCAGGAAAGCAAAAAGCCTTCCCTACCAGTGCCTCTCATCTCCTGGCAGTTACCACCTTTTACAGCACCATGATCCTACTCCTTGGGAAAGGGTCAGATGGCTTCTGTGTTTTACAGGATTGTGATCCCCACGCTGAATCCTCTCATTTACAGTCTCAGAAACAAAGAAGTGAAAAATACTGTCATGAGAATCATGCAGAGGTTTGGGAGCTTTAGGCAATTAAAGTAACAATGGTTTTAAACATTTGCATTTCCTCTTTCCTTCTTTGTATTTCGGAAATTCTTTACTTTCTGAAAATAATGCAATGGATCAGATTTTGTCAGTGGGTGTGTGTGCATGTATGTGTATTTTCTGCATTGTCCTGGACAAAGTTTATAGTTTCCATCTACCTTCTGAAAATTCCATCACATTCTTGCATTCAGTTTACTGTCTCCACTATAATTGTTGTTCTAGTCCTGGTGAAGATATCTAGATAAATCTATTATGATTGCATTTGATCAATGTTTGTTGTTGGTCATGCTCATATGTGCTGGATAGTGCACTCATAAGATGATTCAGAGATTAAATGTAAGGTCTTTGTTTTCAGTACTCTCTGCTCTGTTCACCTGCACAGTGGTCATTCTAACTGTGTGTTAATATGCAGCTGAGACTTCTGCATCTTTAGTGTGTTTAATTTTTTTTTTCAAACTCTTACTCAAGTGAAATATTTTGTGGGTTCCATGTGGTCTTCTGAGAAGTCTTGTCTGTAGAATTAAGTTTTTGGATGAATGTGGAATGAGAACTGAGAGTGGCTCACAAAAATTGTATGAATTTTACAGATAAACAGGATTTTTAAAAACAAGGTAGAGGAAATTTCATCCTGACATTTCACATTCTATATGGAAATGAAAATTCTACAATCCTTTAAATGTTATCCATTGCAATGACTTCAAATGTGTCTCTTATAGATAACTTCACACTTAGCAGTGCAGTAGCATCTGCTGCAATTATAAAATGTGAGGGCTACATTGCATCAGCGTGATTCAAACTGATCCCATCCAGGCTGCACTTATGCTGTTCCATTGTTTCTTTGTTCCTATCATGGTTTCCTCTTCCTTTCGTATTTTCTTTCTTTCCTCTCATCTTTTTAGTATCTCAAACCAAAAAACTGTCACTACATGTCTAATAGAGTGGCATTAATTACCAAATCCAGCAGAAATCATTAATTCAAAGCCTTTAGGTATGATATTTTTTCTCAATCCAATGATTGACCTAATGAAGACCATTAATTCTTTTTATGGATGTTTTATGGAAGTTAAATAATAAAATTAGAAGTGAAAAATATCAAGTGGCTCCTTCATTTTTGCTTGCATAACAAGTTTAAAAGTAGGACATGTGTAGACCCTCAATTTAGGATCAAATTCAGATATCATTGGGAAGAGATATGCAGCATTGATCCAAGTACCTGCATTTAAAATTTTTGACTCTTTTCTCATTTGTGATAAAAGGAAATAATGTGGAATTTTCTTAGAGATTTTACCACAGAAATTATATTCACTAATTGGTATAAAATATTAACATAAAATTCCCCTACCTGGTACGGTACCTGTAAGTGTGTATTGTTTCTCTTGTAATGGACGAATACTCCCCCAATCATCTAAGATTTCTAACACTGAAAATGAAACTCTCCGAGGGTTTAAGTAGTATGAGATTGAAATTTAATTTTGTAAAATTTTATATGATGGGATGTAAAAATGCCAGTCCAGAGGCAAGCTGACCACACAAGCTGTTCTAAAATATTTCAAACAAGTTTTATTCTTACACACACGTGATACATAATAATTATATTACTGTTGGAGAATAAGTACATTCACAGGTTGCATTCGTTAGTGTTTCATCATCCCTCCCTTCTTACCCTTCTTCTCTCTTCTGTCCCTGAGATCCACTTCCCTTTCAGTCACAAACTACCTCCCTATTTTCTACCATCTCTATTTTATTTTTCTCATTAAATTATTTACATGTTGTGTTACTCATGTAAGAAAAAATACACATTCTAGGATATTTGTGCAAAACAACATATGCACAGCCTTTTGAGGAGATAAAGGAACCATAAAAAGTCACTGAATTGCAAGTCCGGCGAGCTAGCAAACCCTCCTTCCCATGCTTCTTTCCTTCCTTCCTCCCTTCTTTATGTCTTCACCTTCTTGCCACCCTTTAGGGTCCTGACCCTGAGAGAGCCATGCAGGACATAGCAGTTTCACTCAATCCATTTCAGAGTACTTTTACTTGATACATATTAATGTTGCATCTTGATCATTTTTAGTCACCCTTGCTCTCTACCATTTCCTTTCTTAGCTTTCCTTTGTCCCCTATCCCATCACTAAAAAAAAATCTTCCTTGTTATTTTATTCTGTCTCTCCCCCTCCATTTCTCTCAGATTGGGTCTCACTATCTACTTGAGGCCATCAACTTAGTTTGTAGGCCACCTGAGATTATCCTTCTACCCCAGAACCCTGAGTGCCTAGATTACAGACTTGTGTCACCATGCCTAGCTCTAGATATTCTTTCTTATTTGAGTGGAAGAACGTTTGAGAAAATGTTTGGCTATGTGGTCCAGGCTGGCCTTGAACTCACTCTGTAGCCTCGGCTGATCACAAACTTGAGTTATCCTTCTGACTCAGTTTCCCATGTACTCTGATTACAGAAAGGCAGCATTGTACTTTGTGTTCCTTTCTTTGTTTTTTCTTTGTCCTTTACATTATTTACATGTTATGTTTCTCAAATAAGAGAAATCATACATTCAAGGATATGTGTCCTACACAGCACACACAGAGCTCTGTGAGGAGACTGGGGAGCTAGAGCATCACTAGGTTGGTATGTGAGAGAGCTAGCACACAGGGAAACAGAGATGTGTGTTGTTTAAAAAGATGAGTAATTGAAGGACTTCACAGGCACAGGATAAATGGTTGCTCAGTGCAGAGAGGAATTTCCCTTCCCCATGCTGATAGAAAAACCTCTGTGTATTCTGAGTGCCAACTTTGCTGCCAGGCAGAGACAGAGCCTGAGGAGAAGGAGACCTGAGCTGAGTCAAGCTAGTAGGGATAGATGCAATAGCAGCCAGTGTTTTTCTCTGCAGGGAGAGAGCACTGGGTCTGGAGCCATCTCAGAAGCTCCCTCTCCTCTGCCCAAAGAGAACAAGCAGAAGGATTCAGACATCACTGGTGCTGAGAGGCATCTGAAGTGACCTTCTCCGCCTTGGTAGGCGAAGCAGGAGAACAGAACACCCCTATCTTTTCAGACCTGAATGCAACACCACTTCTGTCCATACAGACAGTGATACAGTCTATTGCTAAGATTGGGTACAAAAGAAGGGCAAGTGTGATTAAAAAAAAAAAGTAAAATCAAGGAATTGAGGTAAATGTCCTGGTGCCTGGCTTGTTGGAGAACAAATGCAGGTGAGAAATTCACAGTGGAGTGAAGCAGAGAGCAGGAAACCCAGCTGGTGTGAGCACATTTAACTCAGTGAAGCAAATTAGCAAAAGAAAAAGAGATCATAGAAAGAGCAGGGTGCTGTGAACACTGCTGTGGGCACAGAGATCAGGCACAGCAGGATCTGTGGGCATCAGGTCTGAGGCTGGGAGCAGGGCTGCAGAGAGCTGGGGAAGGCTGGGCGGGGGTGACTCATTATCTGTGTGAAGACCCTGATGTCGCAGGTCCTCTGCTCTGCTGGGAGGCATCCAGAGCACACAGGACAGCACAGAGACACTGGGCGTCCAAGCATCCAGGAGTAAGCCTTGTACCCACGGTCAGGACTACACACGGAATAGTCAGACACTGCATTATCTTGTCACCCTCTGTCCAAGAGCAGAGGAGACTGAGGGGCAGGCGTTGTCCATCTCACTCTTTGCAAACCTGGCTGAGAACTGATGTCACCACAGAAGGGCAGAGTTCAGACTCCGGACAGCTAGAGATGGCCAGGACAGAGGTGGAAAATGAGACGGGGAAAAAGACAACATGATATTCAAGTTACTGCTTATATAAGGCCTGTGAGATTTCAACATAAAGAGTGTCAGCCAATTTACACTATTGAGGGGTTCATGGAGAATCTTGGACTGCACATCACTCTTTTCCTTTAACTGGCAGTTTATGCTGTGAGTCATGGAAATTTAGGACTCATTTCATTTGTCATTGGGAATTGTAATCTGCAAAACCCAGTACACTTTCATTTGCATGTTTTTTTTCCAGTAACTGCCTGATATTCCTCTGTTACTATCAAATATATTACTAAATTTCAAGTCAAAGAGAAAGTCATGTTATCCCTTCAGTATATGAAAGGGCAATTGTGGCTGTAATGTCAGGAAAAGCTGAATACTTGTTCTTAGCTGTATTGGAATATGGTCTCCAAGCAGGTGTGGTAGACCCAATTCTTTGCTCAGTAGTTGTGGAATCCAGAGTCCATGTGCCATCATTATTATGGCATACACTGGTGGAATTCTGCATGCTATTACACATAGAATAGACGCCTTCACTCTATCCTATGGATTCAATATATTTCGACACAAACACTCTGACTTCTCTCCTCTCTCTCTGCCTTCTTTGGACAAATAAATTTCTTTTTATTCCAACACTGATGCTGCTTTGAGATAGCTAACACACCAATAACCCTGTCGTATTGTGCTCTCCTCCTGTGGCTTTTCTCATGACACAATCTAGCAAAGGAAAATGAAAAATCTTTTCTATACATGGCTCTCACTTAACAGAAATGACCATTTGTCGTTGTAATGTTCTTCTTATGTGTGTGAGAGAAAATTCCAGTATGTTTCTAAGCATGAAATGATCATGTTAATATTCTAAACCATGGTGATTTTTAGACTAGACCTCAACTTCCAGTATTTGAGGAACAAAATGTCAAAGAGACAGTGAGCAATGTGTTTGGAAAAAAGTTTATCATTAAAATATATTTTCTATATTAAAATACATTAAAAATAAAAAATGACATTCTATTTGATCGTGTGGGGAATATGGTAAATTGCTTGAATTCATTAGTGAATTCTCTTCTTGAACATTTTAAAGTAAAAATCAGCACAATGATGAATCTTGCTCTTTTTAAAATTCAAAATAATTTCTATAATGTCTTGAACCAAGTAGCATCCTATTGTGTATAGATTCCATATTTTGTTTATCCAGCTGCAGGGTGATGGATACACAGGCTGCTTCCTGGATTTCACTAGAATGAAGGGGGCTGCTATAAATATTGGTGATCATTTATCACTATAGTATAATATCCTAAACTCTTTGTCAAGGGTACCTAGATGGGGAATAGCTATGTCCTACAGAATTTCCAATTTTAGACCTTTCAGAAATCTCTATACTGATTTTCATAGTGTTTCCAGTAGTTTACACTCCCTCCAATGATTGTAGGAAGGCACACCACAGCCTTGCCAGAACTTTTAACTTCGAGGACAGCAAACGTATACTAATTTTTAAAAAGATAAATGAATTCAGAAAGATTTCTGTCATCAATTTCATTTTACATGGTTTATATGCCTCAGCATCCTGAGTGCACAGAGACAGGTATGCAACACAGGTTCAGCACACCCAGGCCATTTTCCTTAGAATCAGCTCTACCTGCTACTATTTCAAGAAGCACATCCTTAGGTCTAGGAAGCAACTGACTCCCATCCTAGTCTTCGCACAACAGAGATCCTATCCTCCAACAGCTGGTACCATTACTGGGACAAATGAGGAAGGGAGAATTTCTCCCTTTTTATTATACTTTCATAGCACTGGTATAAAATTTGTTTGCATTCCTTGGCAGAGCTTAGAGACAAGACATTGTGATTAATCAAGCTCATAGTTTAAATTCAATTAACAAAATATATTCACAGTACAAAGAATGTCATATAAAAATGACTGCAGCATGTTACTCTTAGGAGAACAAAGCCCACATCTAACCTCATGAGATTTCCTAGGGGCCTGACCTACATCTTGCTTGGCATTGTTTTGTTTTGACCTTTGATCTGCAGTGCTCTGGTAGATGCCTCCCAGAACTGCCATGTAGACCCGAGAGCAAAGGTAAAGAAAAAGGTGTCTGCTATGCTCAGGGCTAAGCCTGTTTTCCCCACACCACACTTTTACCACAATAAAATGTTTCCTTCAAAAATGACTTTGAATGATATTGTTGTCTCTGCTTTATTTTAAGCTCTTCTAAACTTCTACAATGTGACCTCATTTTGGGCCTCATAAGTTTCTCACATTTATTTATTACAGTACAAGATCTTCAGAACACACCAAAGCAATATTTTATTAAATAAGATTCATAAATTTAAATGCCAACAAAGCAATATAAATGCAGGACATCTACCACAAGATATCCCTGCACTATACACTGGGATTTTTTCTTGATGGTGGAAAGCTCTCTATTGTGCTGCCATGTGTTTCTGGCCATCAAATGGTAGAATTAATTCAAGGCCCTTGACATCTATTATGGCTGTGCCTCCAAGTAATGGCATTAGAATGACCATATAAAACGTGTTTGTCTATATTTGCCTACATCATTTATCATGGGAGATATATCTCAATGTGACTCTAAAATACAGAGCATGATATACTTTATGCACTAATATGTTTAAGTTTGCATTGTGAAGAATAATTTCAAATATTTGAAAAGAACAAGGTCAAGACTAAGGACAATAGATACAACCATATATTTGCTTAGTTAAACCATATTAACCCACAGGGTACTTGACAACATAAACATGAAAAGATTTACAAAGATAGAATCCACTTTTAAACTATTTACTTTAATAACAACATACAAATTATAACTGTAAAGCCATATAAAACATGCTTACACATCTAGAAATTACACAGCTTAGGAAATGTTGTCCTCAAAGTAATGGTCAAAAGTTACAAAAATCAAATTTACTGTGATCCTGGGAATAGAACTCGCATTTTTGGAACCGATTTGTAAATTTCAAATAAACGTGAGTATTCAAGTAATTCAAATAATGTATAATTAAGTAGTACCAAACCACTATGAAAAACTGCAAGAATAATATATCACATAGTGTGTTGTAAAAATTTATGTAACATTTTTGTGAATATTTCATGCATTTAGTGAAAGAATGCATAAATGTATTTGTAAAGGCTGGATTCTGTTCAGAAAGTCATTGCTTCTGCTTCTGACTTCAAGAGATTTATTATTTTGTCTTTCAGCATATTCTGTGGTTTCATTTTTATATCTAATACTGTTTTGTACTTTAGTTGCATTGTAAACTAATACAATCCATACAAAAATCAGCACAGAGATTCCTCAAAAACAAAGAATAGAAATTCCATTGGATCCCACCATACCTCCACTAGATACCTGTCATAAACATCATATTCCAGTGACCCATGCATCCTCATATGATGTCATAGACATCATATTCCAGTGACCCATGATGTCATAGACATCATATTCCAGTGACCCATGATGTCATAGACATCATATTCCAGTGACCCATGCATCCTCATGTTTACAGCAGCCCTATTTATAATTGTTAAATCACGGAGTCAGCATATACATCCATCAACAGAAGAATGAATAAAGATAATGTGTTATTCATACACAATGAAGTCCTACTTAGCAATGAGGAAGGATAAATTTGAGGCATTTGTAGCAAAGTAAATGCAACTTAAGACCAGAATTTGAAGTGAAATGAATCAGATACAAAGAGTTTAATGTCACATGACTTCTTTTACATGAGAAACTCAAAGCACATATAATTTAAAGACCAACAACAACAAAAAGACAAATGATAGGGAACAGGAAGGTAGATTTTGTGGAGATAGGAAAGATATGAGAAAGGAGGATGAGGGAAGAAGAAGTAAAATGGATTATGACAAAACACATTTATGTACCAAATCCTCATGAAAACTGTATTATGTATCATAAGCAAATGTTACCAATTTGTTTCTAAATTAAGAAGTAATGTATAATTAATCATGACAAATGATAGATAGTTAAAACAATGTACAAGATCAGGGCCAGAATTTGTTGAAAGAGGCAAGGACTTCCAATTCTGTACAACATGATTTTGTGTTAAAAACTCTGGTTAATATTAGCATGTCATGCTTTGCATCTAAAATGTGCCCCAAATGTCCCATCTGTTCAGAAATGGGGCTTTTGCAATGTGATTTAACCAGGAATGTTCTGTTTCATAGCTGAATGTGCTGTTAGGAGCCAAGTCCTTGTTGAAAGGAGTAGATCACCATTGGCCTGTTTTAAAAGGGTGTGTTCCTATACCTGGATCCTATTCTCTCCACTTTTTCTTTGTTCCTGGGTGTCATGGACTGAGCAGCTGTCTCAACCCATACTCTTCCTTCTTGCCATTTGTGCTTTGAAGTCAACAAACCATGTACTGACCATTTGAAATTGTGAGCCAAAATAAAATTCCCCTTTATGTTGTGAGTGTTGGATATTTGTTCCCAGCAATGACAAAATAACAAAGAGTGTAAAGATAGTTGTATCTGTACATAATATTCCTTATGAAAATGAATATATTTCAATTTGGGAAAACATACAGTTATCCTTTTGTTTCCATCAAATGTTAAATTTAATAGAATTGCCTTAAGGTATTATACATTTTAAAAAGTTTGTAATGTCTGAATATATTGCTGTGACCCCACTAATTTCAAAACTTCTGCATAACAGATGTTATAATAAACTAATTTAAAAATTTTATGTGTGTAGTAGACACAGTACATAAAATGCAGGCAGCTAGTCAGGCATGGTAGTGCACGACTGTTATCCCAGCACTTTAGATGGTGAGGATATAAAGACCACAAGATCTCACCTAGCCTGAGTAACAGAAATTTAGAGAGACCCTGTCACAAAAAAAAATACAATGAAGACTCACTGTGTGACCTAGAGTCAAGACCCTGAGTTAAATCCCAGCCAAAATTAAGTACTTTTATTCAAAACACATTAAAGTTGATAACCATTTCTAAGCACAATTAATGCAATTTATTAAATTAAAATCCACATGCAATAAAATATATTATTTAAATTCCTTTGGTGCAACAACAGATCCCCATGTTGTGCAAGAACCAGCTTTCTGTAGTTCTAAAACATTTCCATCAGTGCAGAACCTCACCAAGCGATTTCTCTCTCTTCTTCACCTCCTTCAGCTGCTGTGCTCCATCTATCTCTATGTATTTTGAATTTAAATTCTGGGTATTTCATAAAAAACATTCATATTTAAAGTGATATTTAATTCCTTGAAGCTTTGAATTAAAAATATCTTTGACATTCACACCTGATATAGCATGTTTTTAAAAAATTTATTTTGCTTTGCTTAACAGCAAATCTATCCCTTTAATTGCAGATGTGTGATACCATACAGTAAGTCCCTGACTCAGAAATGAGTTCCCTTTCAGGGAAGTTGTTCTGGACTATGGTTTGTTTGCAGTTCCTACAAAGTGTGTCTTATGTTTGACACAAGTATGTAATGGAAAACACTGAAAACCAAAACAGAAGAAGCTAACTTTACTGTTACAGTTACCTTAAAATGCTAAGGTAGACACTTATGCTACTTCCTCGATTTTTCATGTGTGAATGTTCACATTGCAATATCAGTTAAGTCGGGGAATTGCTGTAGTTATAGACACAATGCTTCAGAGCACATTCCTGAAACTTACTCATTTTTCAGAATCGTGTCCTCATGACTGTTGACAAAAACCTCATTTCTCCCAACTCCCAGCCCTTGGCAACTGCTAGCCTTCTGTCTGACTTCGTTCCTGCAGGTATACTAGATATTTCACATAACTGGAGTTGTCCATAGCATCTGTCCTTCTGTGATTGGGAAATTTCTTTCAGTGTAACATTCTGGCGATGCATCTACTTTATCACATATTGAAGGATCTGCGTTTAAGGCTAACTGACATTGTATTGCATTTATAATCCACATTTTAAGTACCCATTAGTCTATCAGTAGATACTTAGGTTTTTTTACATCTAGATTATTTTGAATTTTGGTACAATAATCCTAAAATTTTAATATATGTTTAAGCCTGTAATAAGAATTCTTTTACACAAAACACCAAAGTTGATTTCTAGGTCATTCATTCAATTAACACAGGTGTTCACAGTATATCCACTCTGTCACTGACAATTAGAGGACAGCCTCCTGGCATTTCACTAAGCTCTCAGATGCTTCAGGGATAAACAACCAATTGCTTGACTTTTCCTTAGGGATGGTCTTAAAAAGTTAAAAAAATTAATAAATTCTCTTCCAAAAGCATTGTTTAAAAACACATGGGAAAGCCAGGACAGAGTTTTAATTCAAGGTGATGCAGACAGAAGGCAGCAGGTGTTGGCACATATTACCAACAGCTACACGACTGGTCACAGTTTGACAAAGCTTCACCACCTAGGGTAGGTGAACATTTGTGACTCTAGTTTGTGTGTGTGCTTTCTCCTACTGTATAATTTCCTGAAAAAGAGTGGTAACTCTCCTTTTGACTCATATTAATTCTTAAACAGTTTCAAATACTTCGAGAGCATAAGCACCTGTGACACACGTTGTGTGTGCTTATACAACTTTTAATTTTCTACATTATGAGTATGTACATAGAGTCAAATATTTTTGTACACTGTCCTGTCTAAAGAAGCCAAAAGTGATGCGAGATGAAGCAGACATAAAGGACCAAAGAGTTGCTTTCAAAGTCAGAATTTGAAACTCTGGGGAGTCACTATCCTTTTATGACATCCTTCTAACTTTTTTCTTTTTCTTTTCTTTTTTTTTTTTTTTTTTGGTCTTTTTGAGTCAGGGTCTAACTATGCAATTCAGGCTGGCTTTGAGCTCAATTTGTAGCCCAGGCTGGTCTCAAACTCACAAAAATCCCCCTGCCTCAGCCTCCTGAACACTAAGATTATAGGCATGAAACACCAAGCATGGCTCCTTCTAACTTTTATTTACTCTAAGCGTTTTGTGGGGAATCATAGAGAAATAAATTCACTTTAGTAATTAGTAAATAGATAAACATGACTGATTTTGAATCTTAGTAGAAGGAGTTTTTTCTTCACATCAAGAAGTAAAAATCATAAGTGGAGGTTTAGGAGGTTTCAAAGATCCAAAATTATTGTGATGTTAGAATGTTTTATGTTTTGCAAAGGTAGCTGAATAAATTTAATATTTTGAAAAATAAAACTAAACAATTCCATAGAGGAAATTATCTATGAAAATGCTATTTGCCTGTTCCATTGAACTCCAAGAGACCTGAGAAGAAAGGTTTTTCATCTTTCTGTATAGAAAAATAGGCAATTAAATATTAATTTTTTTTACCGTTTTTGATTTTTCATGATTACAAATTAAGCCATGCAAATACAACAAGATTTTTCTCTTAGTGGTTTTATTAAAATTTATTCTTCTAGCATTGTCTTTGGTTAACTATGTCTTAAATCTAGACTGTGACTGGTGAGAGGGCACTGGGTAAGGTGAGACAGCAGGTAGCTCCAATGGTATACACAATATTCATTGCAAAGTAAAATTAAGTGCTGCCTACTGAGGTTTGTATTTAATTTTGCATAATCTCATTTCTTTACACTTGACATACAGAATATTGTCACTGGAATTTCAAATATAAAGTGTGCTATTTCTATTTGTTTTCTTTGTTTAGGAAAAAATATTACAATTTTTTCAAATGGTGAAGTTTTTACCTTAAAGGCAGTATATTTGTATGTTATGCTTTGCAATCTCTTGGATTTTAGAGATATTTGGATGCATTTCATTTAATGTATGTGTATTTCTATGTGTTATGTGCTATCATATTTATTTCTCATGAATTTGATTTACAGAAAGATTTGAGATCATATCCACAATCCAAGTAGATATCAGAATTAGTGTATTTATTGAATCTGTATCATATTCTGTGCCATCAAAAAAGTTTTATGTACTGTATACATTTATTAAATTTATAGTACCAGTAAGGTAACATATATGTCTCTATAAATAATACATATATAAAGTTATATATATATATATAAAATGATAATGACCTTCAGGGAAATTTAGAATTTAAGTAAATTTACATGCAAGCACCTTACATTACAGATTTATTAAAATAATTCCAAAAAAGAAATAAGTAATCCAAAACAACAGTATCGCCTGCATCCTATCTAATCGCCGCATAGGGACAGGTGTGATGGGATCAGGAGAGGGATGTAGAGCATGTATTTATTCTGCTTCATCAGTCCTTCATTTGCTTAATGTTTTATACCAAAGAAGGGAAGTCCATTTGCATAAGAATGTGCATATGCATTTTAAAGAAAATCTCTTTGAGGTAAGGCACTCTTACCACTTAAAAAATAAAACCACTACAAAGGGAAAATGTGCATATGACCATAGAGAACCACTCTCAGAACACTGCATACTCTGAATCATTTAGTCAACTGTCATCCTTCTCCACAACCCTTTATAAGACTATTTTGTTTTGGAGTAGGAGACTAATTAAACTTAGTTAAATTACCTGAATAAAGAAATCTTTTTGTACAATAGTTTAATGTATGACATTGATTGTACATATGAACATACGTATTTCTGCAGGCATGCTTTTTCATAAATACGCAATTTCCACTGTGATCTTCACGGTCTTTTATTCATACATCTATGATACGTGTTAGCAGTTTCACTTGTAGTACCTGTAAGTATAGATATTTTAAAGGAGGAGATTTTGAAATCACAGCTGCCACAGTGTAAGCATTGTACTCACTTTTGGAATTTGTTGTTAACACATTTTGATGAGTCATTGGCATTTGCATCATGTCACTCACTAAATGAAGTGAGGAAGTACTACACTGTCATGGTAAATAAATAAATGTCAACCATTAAAGAACAGCATGAACCTTATGCCTTTAGCTACCATGCAAAGTTTTCCCATTACTTAAGGTTTAAAATTTTGACCTATGGACCTGCATCTGTATCTCCATCTGATTTTATGTTTACCTATTATTTCAGGTTGTTTTTTTCAGTTTAGAAAAAGTTTATTGCTTTGACTAAAGTTTAGGGCTCTGTATTCAATATGCCAAGGTGGTGGCATCTTTATATCCCTCTAACCCTTAGATGTCTGGAGAAATCCATCTCCCACAGATGACAGCCAGGCTGGGGAAAGTGTTCTTTGGTGAGTCAAGCCACCTTTCTTGACAACAACTAGTCCAGCTACATGTCTACCTCTGGCACTGTTGCATGAATATCACAAAATCTACACTTGAAAGTTAAGATACATCTTATTTACATTAGCTTTCATAATTAATCTCCCACCTGCAAATACTTTTTCTGCCATGTCTGTCTAGAATAAGTTTTGTGGAAATGTGAATGGAGGAGCACAATCTCACAGTGGTGACCAAGTTCATCCTGCTGGGCATCACAGATCGTCCTGAGCTGCAGGCTCCACTCTTTGTGCTGTTCCTCGTCGTCTACCTGACCTTGCTGGTGGGCAACTTGGGCATGATCGTCCTCACCCAGGTGGACTCCAGGCTGCAAACACCCATGTACTTTTTTCTCAGGCATCTGGCTTTTACAGATCTTGGCTATTCTACAGCTGTGGGACCCAAAATGCTGGTAAATTTTGTTGAAGATGAAAATACAATCTCCTATTATTTTTGTGCTGTACAAATGGCTTTCTTTATCTTATTCATTATTAGTGAACTTTTCATCCTGTCTGCTATGTCCTATGACCGCTATGTGGCCATCTGTAACCCTCTCCTCTACACTGTCATCATGTCACCAAGAGTATGTTGGGCACTGCTAGCCATTCCCTATTTCTACTGCACATTTGTGTCACTTCTGCTTACCATAAAGATTTTCACTTTGTCCTTCTGTGGGAACAATGCCATCAGTCATTTCTACTGTGACTGTCTCCCCTTATTATCA
>RJWM01028611.1:0-25397 GCA_004363535.1 Dasyprocta punctata
TTTTCTTCTTTATCTTTGCTGAGTTTGTTGTTTGTGATGGAGAACTTGTTAGTTTTCTAATTAGCTAATCCTCTTAACTGTGTGCCTGCATTATTTCTTAGTAAAAAGATACTATCAAGATGGAGCATTTGAAGTACCATGTTTTCAGTTAAATTATGTCTGTTCCCTATAACATGGCCATCTTTGGTATAACTGAAACTTCATTTAGTTCATGTTGTGATTCTTTGTAAATTATTAAAATACAGATTAACATCCCATAAATGTTGTCAAGCCTACTGCTCTTTCAAATAGAAGTGACTTTTATTTTAAAAAGTCCACATACTTAAAAAAATCTAACTAGTGCTTTTAGAGCCATTGGTCGACCAGACTCAGTCTCTTAAGTACCTTTAAGAGACCATGTAGTTCTGATACAAATTTTTATTTCACTGGATTCACAACAATTAATTGGAAAATACCTGTGTTGCTCTTGCATGAACTGGTTTTTCCATTTATTCCCTTGAGCTATTTATTTATCTGGAAGAATTTTCATCTGAGGGACATATCTAATATTTGTTTGGCTTCTAACATCTTTGCTAAAGGATCTTGATGCAGCAGCTTAGTGTTACTGGTTGAGTCACACTCTTCTTTATTGTTTGTTCATTTTGACCAGCCATGTGGTATGGATGATAGTGGTTAATTTTTCTGTAAATATATTGCCTGTGTAAGGAAGTCACACCGTTTTTAGGAAATAGCTGTTGTCTTTTGTTGTGAGTGCTGTCCTCAGTATTTAAAATCTTGCCTTACTATTTTCACAAAGCCATTACATCTCAAATCCAACCCCCCACCCCCCTTTTTTTCCCCTTATATTGGGAAGTTGAACTCAGGGTCTTCTCAGTGAGCTACATCCCCAGCCCTTTAAAAACAATTTTTTTTCTGAGACAGGGTTTCACTGTGTAGCTAAGTTGCCCAGGCTGGGCTGAAACTTGTGCTTCTCCTGCCTCTGCCTCCTAGAGAATTACAATCATGTACCCCCACAACAGGCTCACTCTTCTACTTTAGCCCTGTAAATTCTTTTCTGAACTTAACTTGTAAAATTTATCTTTCTGTTTTTATAAGCCTTCCCATTTAGGGAAAAGATTTTAAGAATCTTTTGACATTTGACAACTCACTAGTCGGTTTGAGATCTTGCCTTTGATTAGTTGGCTACTGGGCTCTGTATCTGGAGTGTTTTTCTGATGCTATCAGTACCTGTAGGATTGTATATACATGATCTTCATGTACTTGAGATGATGCAATTAAGTAACTCATCAGTATACTATGTCCTGCTTGATGAGATGTATTTGCTGATGAAAGTAGTAAATCATCATTTATAGTTTCCTCAGAAACCTATGTGTTTCTGAAACTATCTACTTCAGCTCTTTAATTTTACATAATCAGCTGATGTGCTGGGTTCTCTTTTGCATTCTGTGAAAGAAACTTTAGTTATGTTGTCCTTTCTCCAGGAGTACCAAAAAGATTAATCATCATTAATTTATGGTCTTTATATATTGACAGATTGGTGATAGTCTTCTTACTTGAGGCACTTTTCATTCTGTATTAAAAGCCTTTGTCTTGGTGATTTGTTTTCTTTTCAATTTTCAGGTGACTTTTTTGCTGTTATTTTATTTCTTTATCCATAAAGGCTGACAGTAGATAGGTGAAAATTTACCTCTTATGATCCTGAAAATTGTTGGTGGTAATGGTGGAAAAGACAGAAGATTGTTTGCTACCTAAGGGTCATTGAAGTCTCTACAAAATGAAGCTGTTCCATTGTGTTTGACTTATAGCAGATTCCGCTATGTGCTCATTTAAACCTAGCTACATGTTCTGATTTTGTGGTCTGTGACATTTGTCATTATCTTCTGAATGAAGTTTGTGTATAGCTTGTATTTTAAGAAAAATGAGGCTGGAGATACAGCTTAGACCACTTGCCTAGTATGTGCAAGACCCTAGGCTCAATCCTCAGCACTGCGGGAAAACAGAAGACTAAGAAGAAGAAGAAAAGATCACTGATATACCTTACATATCTTTGTGTCAGTCCTCGACTGTAAAAAATAATAGATTTGAAATTTAGGATAAATTTTTGTTGTCACCCAATTATATATATATAACCTGTAAGTATTTTTATTACTTTGTAAAATGTAATAGAATGAAGTGGTGTTCGGAAGAATTTAAAAAATAGGGACATAGATTGTGGACTTTGCTTTTGGGTTTTTTTTTTCTTTTTTTTTTTTTTTTGAGACAGCATGTCTATGTAGCTTAGGTTATTCTTGGAGTTTTCTTGCATCAACCTGATGTTTAGACTTTGATTTCTAAATCTGTTTGTAACTCATTGTCCTCTAGAAACCATGTTGATGGACATCCTGAGGTTTCCACACAGCCAGTTAATTCTCTTTACCTATAATTTATCTGAAGTGTAGTGCCACAGGTTCTAATGCCTATGTAAGTTATGGTTCTCTGGGGGAAATGTGATTGGATTGTAATTAGGAATACCAAGTATGTACCTCCTGTGGCAGAGTAGGGCTCTTTATTTTCACAACTGTAACCAGAGAGTGGGCCTGGATGTTCCTTTAGCCTCTTCTCACAGTTCAAGGAAGACAGTTTTCTTCTTCGTCCAGAGACTGTTACAGAGCTGCCTGAGTCTTTAAGACTTTTTCCTTACCTGTCCTATTTTGCCTGAAGCAAGTCTTGTAAGGTTTTCTGTGAATTTGTATTCGGAGATTTAAGAAAAACAAAAGGCTTCGTTCACCCCACACCCTGTCACTACCCTGAAACCAGGTTTTACTTAGACCAGAGGTTCTTGTCTGTGTCTCTCTAGGGTCCAGAAAAAGGTTCAGATGACATGGTCTTTTCGTGCTATGTGGATTTAATTCATCAGCAAGTTCAGTCAGCTCTACCTCCAGAATATACACAAAATCTATTCATGTTTTTCCATTTTTATTAGTAAATCCTGGCAGTTAGGTCCTAATCAAAGCCACTGTCATCTTTAGCCTGGAATACAATAACAAACACCTAACTTGGTACCTATTCTGCTGCTTTTAAAACTAATTCACCAAATAGCTCAGTGACTGTTTAAAAATGTAAATCAGATCATGTCATTTCCTTGTTTAAAATGATCTGGTGACTTCTTATTGCACATAGAATGAAACACTAATCTTTTACTGTTACTAGAGCCTTACTACCTACCTACCTTTGTCTTACATTGTGTCCCTCTCCTTAGTGCTATAACTTCTCAGAACTAGTACCTGCGTCTTTGCCCAGTGTCTTAGTTACTTTTCTCTAGTCATTGAAACAAAATACCTGATGTCTAAAGTTAAAGGGGGAGAGGTTTATTTAGCTCACAATTTGTAGAGGTTTCAGTCCATAATCAGCGGGGTCCAAGGCAGAGTGACTTGGCAGAGGGGCCTACCAGAGGAGAAACAGTTCATGGTGGCAGAAGACAGCAAAAGCAACAACCTAGGGGGAGACAGGCCTCTTACTGTCCCTTATATTGTATCCAGTCTACTGGGATTAGGGCAGTGCCAGTCCAATCAGTGGAGTGATCCAGAAGTCACCCACCCTTAATTCCAGCACCCTTAATCCTAGCATTGCATCATGATCAGTCATATACTCTAGATTCAATCACCTCTGCAAAAGCCCCATCTAAAACTACATGAGGCTTTCGGAGCACATCTAGATACAAACCGTAACACCCAGTGTTCCTTCCTCCAAGAGCTCATGGCTGGCTTCTCATTTCATTCTGGCCTTGCCTCAAGATGTGTCCTTATAGAGGCATTCTCCAGCCACTCAGTTTAAGTAGCTAACCGACTTTACCAACAGTCTCTAATGTAATTCTTTGCTTTTCTTTTTCTTACCAACCCTTATTACTCTGGTTTTATTTCTTCCTATAGTTATTCTTGTTTCTTGTATTAGAATTTAAGTACCACTGTCCAGAAGTGCCTGATGCATCAGAGCTAACTCAGTAAATATTTGATGAGCAAATAAATGAAGACCTTGCATTACCATATCTAGTTTTTTATTAGTTGATTTATTCATATATACATAGTGGTATGGAAAAGTAGTATGGAGAGGGTTCAGTCTGGCTTTTGCCGTCCAGAAAAATGATGTGAAGCTAGCAGGAAGGAATGGCAGAAATGCAAGCGTTAAAATAGCTTAGCAGCCAGTGAGAAGGTACAAACACTGGGTCTAACTAGTCCAGTGTCAGGTAGGTAGTTGTGAAGCTTTCCTCTCTGATAATTTTTGAAATGTACTATCTAGCAACAAGTCTGAAAATGATATATAACTATCACCTATTATATTTTTTTCGAGCCTATTTCTTGATCAAATTTTTGTAATCTGATACTAATTTTCATATAGGAAAATTGACATACCTATTGAGCATTCTAGAAAGATGGAATTTTATTATGTGTAAGAATCCCTATTAACTGGTAGATGTTAAGCTAATAAAGAAGAGAATGATTAAATCATTTAAATTGACACACACATTCTTTAAGCGTTTTGTTTTACCTTGACTTGTATGTTTCATTCACTAATCATTCCATTAGTGAGGAACTTTTTCTGTAAAGAGTCAGATAGCAAATATTTCTGTTCTTTTCAGGCCTTGTGGTTTCTGCTGTGACTACCCAGCTCTACCGTTGTAGAGAAAAATCAGCCATCAGCTTAATTTACAAAACTGCAGGTGTGCAGGATTTGGCCTACAGCCTCTGATGTAGGAATTTTACTTGTATAAATCACTCATAATCCATTGTTTGCATCTTCTACCTGGGCTTCTTTGAAGTGAAATGAGAACTTAACCCTCTCAGTAAGCAGTCTTAGGGCAACTTTTCCTGTGTTTTTATGACTTTTTCCTGATTCTTTACAGTTGTCCTTGCAAACTTCTGTCCATGCATTCAGCTTAGGTTTTTTTTATAGAAAGAAATTTTTCTGTTCATGATCATATTTCATAGGCATTTATGCAGTGCGTATTTATATAATTATGGTAATAAGTTAAACTTAGTACAAATAAGTTCAATGACAAACATAAACAAGCCTCAGTAAGAGTACAGTGCAGTAGCCATGAACAGCCAGCATGTTGTAAGTGCCACGAATAGACCAGGCAGAGAATAGTTGAGAAAGTTTCTGTTATATTTATTGTGTAAAAGGTTTTGTTTCTTGTTTTGTTTTTCTTTTAGGGAACTTATAGAAATGCTGGCAATTTCAAGAAACCAAAAGTTGTCACAGGCTGGGGAGGAAAACCAAGTAAGTGCTTCATGAATTAAAATAACAAAATTCCAGCCACATAGCCTCAGGAGTGCCAGAACTCTGAGAAGCTGTGATAGGAATAGCACAAGTTGGAAATGAAGTCTGGGCAGTTTAGCAAGAGCCTGTTTGAAGATTTAAAAAAAAGTGCTGGGAGTGTAGCTCAGTGTGAAGACCCTAGATTTAAACTCAGTATTATAAAAACAAACAAAAAATCCAGTAATTTCTGCAAGTTTATTTTTTCTTTTTCTTTTTTTATTTTAAAAAAGCGAAACAAAAATAGGTAGAAGTAATACAGAATTAAAAAAAAAAAACCAGTAAGAAATCAATATTAGTCAATATATTACATATGGTTATCTTAGAAGTAGTTGTTCAAGTTATGAGATCTAGGCATAAAAAGTGATCAATCAAACAATGACAACACAAACTCTTCCTTCTGATAAATAAGTAGTATAGTTGTTTATCTTGCGTACTTATACATACATACATAGAGTTATATGTGTATATCTACAAACATATAATCTTTTCCTTTCTTCCATTTCTCCTTTCCCCTATCTTAGCTGCTCTTTAATTTTGAACACTTTCTTTCTCTTTCATTATTACAGTATCTGTTGTACATCCTGGATCCTACCACTCAATTTTATATTTTCTTTGTGTGAGAAGAGGAAGGTATTACTTGAAACTTTAAATAGATAATTTTTTTATATTACATGCATAAATGTGCTTAAGGAAATAGTTTCCTAAGGGTTTAGCAGAATTTTATTATTTCTCTTTATAGATCTAATTACAGTTGCACATTTGTTCTTTTTTATCTTTTGAATGAATCAAATGAAGTCTTGGTAAATGAAGATTAAAACAGTATGTTGAATCTAAAGTTAATATTCTTATAAACTTAGCACATAATTATAGGTTTGTTTTCCGTAATATAACTTGAAAACAAATGGAAATAAAAGAGCACTGTTAATAGAAGTTCTCTTAGGGTATAAATATTATACCCATATGAATACTTTCTATTTTCCTTATACTTTCCTGTTTTCCACTGTGAACAGATTTTTTTTCAACTCAGAAAAATTTTAAAGACATTTAAATGATAAATTTTTTATTAAATGCTTTTACCATAATTCTTAAAAAGAGAAAATGAGCCAGGTGTGGTGGGTGCACACCTGTAATCCCAGCACTTGGGTGGCTGAGGCAGGAGGATCACTTTGAATTTGAGGCCAGCCTGGGCTACATAGTGAGTTTAAGGCCAGCGTGAGCTAGACAGCGGGAGAAAAAAAACAGAGACAATGAACTGGGAAGGCTAATGTTTTTAATGAAGACAACTAGAAGAGAAGACAGTATGTAATAGACCTGCCTGTCAGCTGCTTCATCATTATATTAGTTTTCCATTAGGGCGTATTTTGAGGGCACAGAAATCTGAACTGAGTAGAGAATTGTTAGGGTCTTGCTATGTTGCCCACACTTGAACTTGTAATCTACCTGGCTTGGTTCTAAGATTACATACGTGTATGACCATGCCTGCCAGCTTTATTAACAAAGATTAGGAATAATAATTTAGAGGTGTTACAATTTTATAGCCTCACCAATTCATGCATGAATTCTTTGTCTCGTTGGAATGTGGTCTTTCAATATCCTGTTTTTTGATATAGTTAACTATTATCTGACAGGTTCTTGAGTTGTTAATTCACCGAGATGGGGAATTTCAGGAACTAATGAAATTGGCACTTAATCAGGGAAAAATCCATCATGAAATGCAAGTTTTAGAAAAAGAAGTAGAGAAGAGAGACAGTGATATTCAGCAACTACAGAAACAGTTAAAGGAAGCAGAACAAATATTGGTAAGTTGATGATTGGTCCTTAAGGAAGGACAGCATTTAAACTGTTTCTGAAAAATAAACCAATTATATCACTAATTTGAGAGGCACAAAACTTTACTTTCATGTGTAAAAGTGACATTCTGTCAGTAATTGTTTTTAAATTTTAGTTTTTATTACTGTGCATTATATAATGATTACATTCATCATTGTGAAAACACTGTACATAAAGGTAAGACATGTACAATATGCCTTAATTCTTTTTACTTCTTCTCTTCCTCTTCTTCCCCTCCTTCTCCATTTCTTGGAACATCTTCAGTAGTTAAAGGAAAAGCCATTTGTTTTTTACATTTTATTTTCAGATAGTCTGTGTTACTTTTAAACCACATTTTCATACTTAAAGATTTCACAATATTGAACTGTGGAAATGGGAAGTTTTGCTTTTATTCTGGTATAATACAAGTTTTAATTATTAGTGTTCTAAATCTTAAGTTTTTAAACTATTTTGAAATCATAAAAATATATACTAATTTCACAAATTGATTAAAATTTACATTAATTTATTTGGTCTTCATTTTAAGCCAGATGGGATTAATATATGTGTTAGGGAACCTAGTGTTTTCTTTGTTCTTCATTACCATTTCAGAGGCTGTTTAGTAGTCATTATTGCCCTGTTATTTTACTGAATACTAACTTGTCAGATGATCTTACTATGGAAACAGCTGAGTTTGATTTTCTTATGAGCCAGACATTTCTGGCATCTTATCTCTGAGGAACCTCTTCAAAATGGGCTCTAATAACTAAGAAGCTAATAGTTTCAGGTAGCTTAGAAACTCCTACTGAGGAAACAATCCCAAGTAAATGCTTTCAAAAAAATATGCTTGTTAAAATACATTTTTCCTTATGAAATTAATAGTTGCCTATCAAAAGGAAATTGAGAAGATACAGAAAAGTAGAAGGAAGAAAAATTACCTTTAGTTCTGTTGCTCACACAATGTCAGTATTTACAGTTTGGTCTTTTTGTTTTTTGAGACTCAGGAGAGTATTCTTTTTTTAACTGAATTGTGATTTAGAAGAATACAGACTGACTTTTAATTGTTACTTATTTAAAAAACATTTTCCATATAATTGTATCCTCTTCCAAGTTTATATTATATAATGTTTGGATGAATATCTTTGCAGATAAAATTTTTTCTTCTGCATTTTTGATTGCATTCTTTAGATTTCCAAAAATTAGTTTTTAAATTACAAAGGATGAACACAGGACTGTTAGAAGAAAATTTATTATTAGATAGTAACTTTATATACATTATCTTAGTCTTCATAACACTTTTTGTAAAGTCAATGCCATTATTAATGTGAAGAAACCCAGACTTTAAATGGATAGTTAAATTTCTTATGGAAGCTAAAAAATAGAGAGATAGAAATTAAACCTGGATCTTTCTGACTTTGTACTCTTGACTACTCAAGAATGTCTTTTACTAGAAAAACATTATTTTGGGTACTTTTTCCTTGAACTAGATACAAGAATAGGATGCTTTTAAATGATAAATGGTCTGGATCTCTTCTGCGTATTTATGATATGTGAGATAAAATAATGAGCAAATGAATTTATAGTTTGTAAACTATTTGTGAGTGGGAAACTGGTGCATGAATATAACATTTCTTTCTTTAAATATAACTGATATAAATGGTACCAGGTGGTATTTCAGACCATTAGAGATAAATTGGAAGATTTCCAAGTCTTGTACATTTTTCTTGTGGGTAAATGTCTCATTAACTAAGCCAAAACCTATGCTTGATATAGTTAAGAATAAATCATATGTATATTTTTAATGTTGTTTAAATTAGGCAACAGCTGTTTACCAAGCAAAAGAGAAGCTCAAGTCAATAGAAAAAGCAAGAAAAGGTTAGTACCATAGAAAAACTGGATGGACTTCTGAAAAACCTCAGTTCTTGTTTCAAGAAATTCATAGTATCACTGGTAATCATTTTCTGCTGTTGCAAAGATTCCAATAAATTTTCATCGTGAATGTGTTGTATTCTAGTATTGTAGTAGGCAACCCTAGGGAGGTAGAAGTATCGCATCCTTTTTGAGGTTATAGGAAGTAATAATAGCCAGTTGTGTCTGTGTACTTGAATATACAGTAAAGAGAATGGTTTATAACATTGTTGGGAGAAGGAAAAAGAAATGGGATTTGAATTGGATCTTGAAGGCTAGGATAGAGAATGAAAGAGAATGTCCATTGGACAACTAAACTGGGACAAGGTTATGAAATCTGTACTAGAAATACCTTTGGGATGTTGAGCATATTGAGTGGTGCAGAGGCCCAGCATGCCTTCCTGTCCTGTATTAAAAGGCTTGTATTACGATCTTACTGAGTCTTTTTGTTCACATATTAAAAGTGGAATTATGATTAAAACTTTGGTTATCTACCTTTAGTGATTTGTTGATTTGAATTACATTTAATCATCTCAAATTAGTTGTTTAATTTTCTTTCCTCTTTCCTGTTTCTTGGGGAGCGTACTTTTTGATTGTTAGTTGTGAAAAACAGCTAATATCCTCTGAGAAACAAAGTAGGTTTCTGTAGCAGTAAACAGGTCTCTAAGAGAGATGACTAAGGCCATTTGAAATGTAAAGCATGTTTTCATTTTGTTTTTAACCCTCAAATATTTTATATCCTTCTGTACAGAATTTTGTTAGATTGAGACAAATCTAAAGAAAAATCAATTTAAAAAAATTGTTTTCACTTTTCAGAGATGTTTGATACATGTCTTCCAATTTTTTTCTAGATTTATCAATATGTATATGGTAGAAATACCCCAAAATAAAAATACATTTATTTTAAAGCAGAAAATCGTCACACTATACATAGTCAACAGCTTTTTTAATCTAATAAATGTATCGTATACATCTTTTTCTTGAGGTCTGTTTAGATCCTAAGCCATGTTACACACAAAATAGTATAAACTCTGCTGATTTCATAACTTGCATGTCATTGGGAAATGAAATGCTGTTTTCTTTATTTATACTTACTATTGCTTTCTAAAGAGTAATGGTGTTTAATGGTAGTTATTGATTGAGATTATTGAGCAGTTTACTAGTCTCCCCAATGTTTATTTTAGCTGATTTTGCTGGATGAGTTGCATCTTTAGTTTAGAGATATATATATATGGTTTAGGTTTATAATGTTTATGGAGGTATTGTTGGAAAACTTAAGTGGCTGAGATTATCCTATTTTCAGATGACTTAAAATTAACTGGGTGTAATGGTGCAATCCTATAATCCCAGTACTTTGGAGACTGAGGCAAGCGAATCCCTAATTCCCAGCACTCTGGAGACTGAGGCAAGAGAATCTGTAAGTCTCTAAATAACATAGAGAGAGCCTGTCTGAAAGGAAAAAAAACCAAGACAAATAAAATTAAGTATACTGTGTAAATATGATGCATGTCCTTCTAAACTTGTATGTTTATTAGACTAAACTTTTACTGTTCCCTTAACTCTCAGGTGCTATCTCCTCTGAAGAAATAATTAAGTATGCACATAGAATTAGTGCAAGTAATGCTGTGTGTGCCCCCCTGACCTGGGTTCCAGGTAAAAATACTTCTCTTTTATATGTAGTTTTGAAAATTTTTAGGTTTATGAATACAAAAATAGATTCAAATATAGAATATATATTTTAGAAACATCTGCCAATAAAGATATTTTCAAATCCTCGATGTCTTACAGGTGATGATATACACCATAGTTTTTATAAATTTGGTTTTCAGTAAAGCCAGTGGCATTAGGGACTGTTTCTTTCCTTTTTTAAAAACGGTAAGTTACCCGTTTTAAAAGGTTTAAGTTAATATGTGATACATCTAAAACAATAGGTTTATATGTCTGTAAAACCCCAGCTGGCTAGAAGCCAACTCCTAGAGTCATTAGGATTTCTACAAATGAGAAACACACAGTCCCAGCACTCTTAGGTGCTAAATTTAGACAGTGCTTGGCACCCGGCAGCAAACACACAGGCCTAGGAAGAGCTGGGAGAATTAGAAATAGCAAAGAGAGAAATAATCTACCAACCATACTCACAGTGAATAAAATAAAAGACAGGAAACCTAAAGAGGAGAGCAGTAGCTCTTAGGAGGAATGAGAAAATTATCTCAACTCCGTCACTCCTGAAGGTGGTGTTTACCATTGCTAAAAGTACTAAGAGGAATTACAGTTTTGAAAGTAAGTAATCTGGAGTTAGTGAGAAACATTACCATACAGGTGGTCCAAACCTGGTCATGTTTTTATCAAACTGCTGTTTAGTATGTTTTCATGACTGGAATAAGAACACCTACTTCTAATATTCTCTAGAAAGTTATAGGAATTAATCTTTTGACAAGATCAAAAAGTTTGGTTAGAAGGTTGAATTAAGTAACCCTTCCCATAAATATTCCATTCCTTGTAAATGTCCTGACCATTGTTATTCTTCTTACTAAAAAATAGAATTGTTAGAAGGATTGAAATTATTGTAATTTTCTCAGATTGTCATTTGAAATGTTTGTTAAATTACTATCTCATCTTTTTCATATACAGAATAGTATATTCTTGGGGAGATTGAGAATAAAAGTACATGTATTTTTAAAAGTAATACATTATGCTCTTAATAACAATTGATAAGGTTAGCTAGTTTAATTTTTCACTGTACACCAAGGAAAATTAAAACTTCAAAGAACATTGATATTTTTTGTTGTTGTTAAATATGAGTGACTTCAAAGTAGTCTTTATGGTTTAGGAGACCCACGAAGACCATACCCAACTGATTTAGAGATGAGAAGCGGATTATTGGGTCAGATGAACAATCCATCCACGAATGGTGTGAATGGTCATTTACCGGGTGATGCCCTTGCAGCCGGTAGACTACCAGGTAACATTAATCAGAAGAATGTTTCCAAGGAGACCAAAGTTTTGATGATCAAGCAGAGATGACAGTGTTGGGCTTTGGAGCTTTATACATTTGAGATTCCAGAGCCAACTCATTTTAATAGCTAGTTACTCAGCAGTATATCCTGCTTTCTGTTTACTCCATTTAAAGACTTCTAGATGGAGGTTATGAAATTAGTTATAACTGCTTTTATCTACTTTACCTATTAATATTCTGCCATATTCCTCAGGCAGTGGGGTCCTCCTGTGATGATTTTTTTTTTTTTTTTTTTTTTTTTTTTGGGGGCACTGGGGATTGAACCCACAGCCTTGCGCCTGCCAGGGCAGGCACTTAAGGCACTGAGCCAAACTTCCGGCCCTGGTTTTTTTAAGGCAGGGTCGCACTGTGTAGCTCAGGCCGGCCTTGTGCTCGCGTTGTAGCCCAAGCCGGCCTCGAACTCACAACGCTCTGCCTACCTCAGCCTCCCGAGTGCTGGGATTAAAGGCGTGCGCCACCACGCCCGGCTCCTCCTGTGATTTTTGTTTTCTGCTCTACATCCAGCATTTTTGCAGTTGTGAAGTATGCTATATGAATAAACATGTTTATTTTATAAATAAATAATTAACATATTTTGTAGATAATTTGTTTTGTTATATATGTAGTAGGACATCAGAACATATGTAAGATACATAAAAGGAAAAAATTACCCTTTCTGAAGCAGGAACTTTAAATATTTTAGTATTTCCTTTTTGCTCTTTGTATTTTTACATTAAAAATATGCTCTATTGCTTTTTCTGCTTGACATTATATGTTAATGATATCCAAATGTTATTTAAAAATGCTATGTACACATCATTTCTGTTAGCTACCTAAAGTACAAACTGAGGGTGTCATATTAATTTTCTTGGATAGTCCTCATTTTTTTCATTATAACTGTACTGAATTGTATCCCAGTCTCAATACAGTAAGTAGACAAACCATTTCAGTAATTTGAATGGAAAAACTGAAAGAATTATTAACTCATAACAATACTTACTAAGGGGTAAAAAATATTTTTAAAGTACATGAATAACAGATATGGAGAGCTGCTACTACACCTAGGCAGAGGCAAGAGACCAAAGGAGAAGACAGACTAGAAAGGGGTCCTTCCCACACCCATCCCATACCTGATATATGGGGTAACCATGGCAACTCCATGTCAGAAGATGAGGTGTCAAGAGGCCAGTGCTGGCAAGCAGGAAATTGTGCACTTGGCCTTTAAGATTGTAGTGAAACTGACTGGGAAACTACCTTCAGGGTTGCTACCAATGTTGCCTGAGGGGTAAGCCCACTATGATTTGCATACCAACCAGCCCTGCAGAAGTGAATGTGTAAAACACCTGAGCAAGGAAAGGAACTGAAGGCCACTCTCCCTCAGAGTTGTCATCAAGAATTGTTGTCATATTTGAACCAGCAGGCACACCTACCTAGTTAATACCATAACTCTCTTGAAATCTGGCTTCTCTTAATCTTGAACTTGTTTGTACAACACTTCCTTTATTAGTCAGTTTGTCTTAGAATCATGTCAAGAGGCTATGTGGATAGTTTCTTACACAGTAGTATGGTATTTTTTATATATAAAATAACTTTCTATTTGCTAAAATATTGTACTTTTCATTCATTAATCTTTCTTATGACCTTCCTGAATTTGGCCAAATGAAGAGTTTTGTTTTTAGCCTTAAAAAAATTTACTTCAGGGGCTACAGATGTATCCTAGTGATAAAGTGCGTGCTTTGCATGTTTGAAGCCTTGGATTTGATTCCTGGCACCACAAAAAAAATTGTTTTTACTTCAAGTTATTCATGAAAAAGAAAGAATATAGTTACGTAGATTACTTTAAAAGATAACTATTTTCATATTTGCTTCTTTTCTCCAGATGTCCTTGCTCCACAGTATCCATGGCAGTCAAATGATATGTCAGTGAACATGTTACCACCAAACCACAGTAATGACTTTTTGTTGGAACCTCCTGGGCATAATAAAGAAAATGAAGATGATGTAGAGGTTATGTCAACAGACTCCTCAAGCAGTAGTAGTGACTCTGATTAAAAAACATGTGAGACGGCCTATAGAACTGAAAACCATAGAATTCTGTTTCTTTACAGTAGCAAGGAGGTATAAACTGCAGAGGCATAAGGAACAGCCACATAAATATTGGCTATGATGGAATTGTGCAGCCCATTAAAAATCAAAATGGATTTTCCTTTTAAAGCCCAAAATCATGGTTTTAGTTTTAATCCACCAGGCAAATGTTTGGGGATTAGTCAAAATTTAGTTTTAGAAAGAAAGATTATTCAGTAGTTCAGTGCTTTCCTGCTGTTCTGTTCCTTTTATGATGTATTTGTGCATAGTTCTCAAAATAAAATTTGAGAGATATAAGCCCTGCACATATCATTAATACACTTCCAGGAATTATTTTTTAAAACAGGGCAGTGGATTACTGAAATGTGTCATATTTCAGAATAAAAATTCATTTGAAAGTGAAGTCTCTTAGGTTCTGTTGCAGGAACAGAAGAACAGTTGTACTATTTTTAATTGTAATTTTTGTAAATGTGCTTCTGTTTGTATACATATATATATATATTTTTTTTTTCCTCTGCTTTTTAAGATAAGGTCTCGCTTTGTAATTCAGACTGATTGTTAACTCACTGCATACCCCAGATTAGCCATGAACTCACAGTGATTCTGCCTCAGCCTCCCGAGTGCTAGGGTTATGGGTGCGCACCACCATGTCTGGCTGTATATTTCTTTTTTAATTTAAAGATACATTCTTTGAAATATTTACCTGAATGACTGATATTCCACTATATGGATGAGCTTTGCTGTATCTGCTTTTTTATTATTGGATACTTAAATGTCTTTTTTTTTTTTTTTTTTTTTGTAATGTGTGCAAACTTTCTGCAAAATTTTTAGGATAGATTCAGAAAGAATATATGGTTTTTTAAGATACTCAGTATTGTATTAGTTTCAAGTTGCTGCTGGAACAAATTACCACAGACTCGTTGGCTTAAACAACATAAATGTACCCTATAGTTCTGTAAGTCTGAAGTCCAAACTGGGTTTCACTAGGCTAAATCCAAGGTGTGGCCAGGGTTGCTTTCTTTCCTGCAGGCTCCTAGATTTTAAGAGGTTGCCCTGGTTCTGTGGTTCTGGGCTCCAAGTTTTTGAATTTCTGCTATTGCATCACTGACATTCTTCTGTCCATATTGTCCATGTTAAAAGAAGCCTCTTGGGGCCAGCCTGATCCCCTTCAGTGTACCCCCCTGCAGCTGTCCAGCTGAAGCCTGTCCTATTCTCCCCTTTGTTAAGGACTGGCCTGATCTTGTGAGCTCCCCAAGCTGAAGCCTTGAATGATTTTCTTTCTGGCAATTTTCTTATTCTTTGGTTAAGGGCTGGTCTGATCTTCGTCAGCAACTCAAGCTAAAGTCTCATCATTTTCTCTTTAAAATTAAAGGTTTTTTTCCTGTTTAAGAAAAAATAAAGAAAGAAATCCTTGTGATTATACCAGGCCTGCTGGATAATTCTAGGCTAATCATTTTATCTTAAAACCAGCAGGTTAGCAACTTTATTCTGTTTGCTATTGTGCTGCTAAACTATGAAGTTCAGTAGGTATATTAAATACATTTTTCATGTGTAGTATTTCAAATTGTGATGGGTTTACCAGGGTATAATCTCATAAGTCTAAGAGCATGTGTCTTTACAGTAATCAAAATGTGGAAGTTGGTATGGTGATACATATCTGTGATCCCAGCACTTGGTAGACTAGGGCCAGCCTGGGCTGCACAGTGAGACCCTGTCTCAAACAACAAAAAGAAATGGTGAAGGGAACCCAAGTATCCTTTGATGAATGAATGGGTAAAATATGATTTACAGATACAGTGGAATATTAGCCTAAAAAGAAAGGAAATTCTGAAAGAAGAAGCTGTGTATATGGATGAACCTTAACATGATGGAAGTAAAATAAGCCAGTCACAAAAAAGATGAATACTATATGATTTCACTTGTATGAGATACCTGGAATAGTCATTTATAAAGACAAAATGAAAAGGTGGTTACCAGGGACTAGGAGAAGTGAGCAGTTAGCATTTAATGGGGATAGAATTTCAACATGGGAAAATGAAAAATGTTTTGCAGATGGATGATGATGATTACGCAGTAGCACTATAATAAAGACTTATTGCCAACATCTGGAGAAATTGGAACCCTCATACATTGCTGCTATGAAATGGAACAGTCACTTTGGTAAACGTGTTGGCCAGTCCTCAGAAATGAAACATAGTTAAAACCGTATGACACAGCAATTCCATTCTTAGGTATGTATGCAAGAGAACTGAAAATATATCTATAAAAACTTGTACATAAATGCTAGTAGAAGCAGTATTCATAGTAGAAAGTGGAAACAACCCAAGTGTCCACTTGATACATGGGTAAATAAAATATGGCGTATCCATATAATGGAACAATATTTAACTGTAAAAAGGACTGAAATATTTATATACATCTTATAACAGATATACCTAGAAAACACATGCTAAGAGAAGCAAGACACACAGCCACATGTGATTCCATTTAGTGATTTCAGGGACTCAGAGGGATAGGTGGGTGGGGAGTGATGCTAATGGGAGTCAATGAAAAAGTTCCAAAGTTAGATCGTACTTGAATAATTCTGAATATACTTAAACCTGCTGCATTTTACACTTTAAAAAAAAATTTAATGGTGTATGTGCTATTTTAATGAAAAAGTGTAGTATGGATTTGAAACCTGTCAATGTGGTAAAACAACAATTGGGGAAGTCTGGAATAGGAATTTGGGATTAAGGAAGTATAGCAGACTTAATTTACAGTATAAATATTAAGTCCCTAGCATAACAGTTTTCAGTTTTTTGAGGGATACAAAGGCATGGAAGGCATGGTATGTACCTCTCCATCAACACTTGATATAACCTTTCATTATTTTTTTAATAAAAAAAAATTTCAAATGCAGCACTAACTTCTGTGTACAGCATAAGTAATTGATTGCTCAAGAGAGAGAATCAATATGTGATTTTACGTTGGAAGAAGGCTTTGTATGTCTTCTCCCATATAGATGACTTCTTCAGCTTTCTTCACAATCCCTATTGGAATTCTTGGTGTCTCAAAGAAGAGAGTATTTCATCTAAAAGTATTTGCCTTGCTTGGAAAGCTGGCAGGTGAGATGACAAAGTATCTCTTTCAAGGGGTGTAAACCTAGAGGGAGTCACATCATGTACCACTGGGCTGACTGCTACCAGCATGTTGCCAGAGCCGGTATGGCAGCACTTGCCTATATTGGAGTAGACAATACCTCAGGGCCTTTCGTATTTTTTATTTTTGACACTCCAGGGCTTAATTTAGGAACCAGAACCAGGCAGAATGCAGTACACCTTGAGAACTCTAGCTGACATTTAGTTTTATGAAAATGTTAGTAGTCAACACTAGTTTTTTTTCTGATTATCAAACTATCTAAGAAACAACTGCTTAAGAGTTCAAAATCCTGCTTAATTCAGTCCTTCACTAATATGAAGCCCTTATCTGAATCTATAGATAAGTTTAGGGAGAATAAATGTTTTGATATTTGTTGAATTCACATAGTCTTTCTCCACTACTTACATTGTATTTGAGTACTTTTGATCAGTTTTTATAGTTTTTAGGATACAGGTAATGAATGTATTTTGGTAGATTTATACAGTAATGTTACTTTAAGTTTTTTTGTGATGTTGTAACTTGTGCCTTTACAATTTTACCTGTGAATTGTTCATTGCTTGTATATAGGCCAACACTAGATTTCTGTATATGGCTTTGTGACCTTGTACCATGACCTTGCTAAACCTGCTTGTCCTATGGATTTTTATGTAGATTCTTTGTAAATTAAAAAAAACCTTATCGTTTTACTTTTTCCTGTGAATAAAAACTCAGACTCATTTTTCTTTTCCATTGAAATACCCTTATGTCAAGTTGAATGAATTTAAAAAAAAAAAAGTAAAACCCCTCAGAAGTTCCTCAACAGTTTGTTCACTAAAAAGTTAAAGAAGCAGTTACAGTAAGACTACAAGTTTGTGATAAAGCTTTTGAAGCTATAAGACACCTACCTGGAGAAGTACTAGAATAAAGCGGTATCTCAACAAAGTCCTAGTCAACTATATCTGAGATAAGTCTTGGGGATGGTTTCATCCATAAGGCTCATCTGCTTTTCTTAGGAAGCCTCAAATGTCCTGTTTAACATAAGTCAGGAGCAGTAAGCCGATCAAGGCAGGGAGTGAAAAAAGCAATAGAAGGATATGGAATAATCAAATAGGAGTAGGAAAACTTGTCAGAATCATCAGTGTATTTGAAGTTTAAGGAGTACACATCATAGTTGAACTCTTCAAACATTCTAGCAAAAAAAATAAGAAAATCAATAGAAAATGAGATTTATAAATGTTAAATTACATAATACCTGCATATAATTTTGAGAAAGAACTGAAAAATGATAGTTATTGGAAAAAGATTCCTTTTTACAATAATACCAAGTCATTTGAAAGATCAAAATTAAAGTTTAAACAAACTTAAAGAGAAGCATAGGAATTCATAGAAGTGGGATTCCAAAGAAAAAGATGCAAGTTTATGGTCCAATCTAGCAAGTCTCAAATTTTTTTGTCTTGGTTCCTGTTATGGCTTGTATCTAGATGTCTCCCCAAAGCTTCATGTACTCATTGGTGGGGCTTGGGAGGTGGCTGGATCATGGTGTGTGATATTGGGATTAAGGAAGTGGGACTACTAAGTAGTCCACTGGAATCAGTATAGTTCTGGGATTGGTTGAATAGGTTTACTGAAAACAGAAGCCCCACCCTCGGTGTAGGTGGCATCACCCAAAAGGTTTGTAGCCTGGTTGGGATAAAAGGCAAAGGCAGGCTTGCTGCTTGCTGTTTTGCTGCTTTCTGCCTTCGCTGCTATGAGCTCTTTCTCTTCTGTGATGCCCCTCTGCCATGTCGCCCTGCCTTCGATCCAGCTGTGGACTGAAAGCTGTACAAACTATGAGCCAGAATAAACGTTTTTTCCTCTAACTTTGGGTGTTATGTATTTTGTCTCAACAATGAGAAAAGTAACTAATACAGTTGCCTTATACTTTTAAAAATTACAAAGAGTTTTTATTATTGTAGGGTTTTACCTAGTGATATTTGTGTTAGAAATTAAAATTGGCCAGGCATGGTGGTGCACACCTATACTATCAGCTATTCAGAAGGCAAGAGACTCACAAGTTTAAGGACAATCTGGAGTATTTAGCAAGACCTTGCCTCAAAATATAAAACAAAAAAGTTGAGGAATTAGCTCAGTGGTAGGGGGTTCTTAAGTTTGATCCTCAGTACCCCCCGACCCCATAAATAGAAAATAAAACTGAAAAAATGTATCAGGTAGCTGAGCCAGGAGTTTGCAATTTGGATGTTTAGCTTGGTCTATGTTGTGAAATCTATCTCAAAACAAAAACAATGAAAAAATTGAAAATAAGCGTAAACTTTCATTAATCATTTACAGATAAAAATTTGATTCATGTTATAATTTTTTGAAAAAAACTTTTTCCAAAAATATTTATTAGTGAGAAAAGTATCATTGGCATTTTTGCAAATCTCTTTAATGTCTGACTTAACAGAAGAAAACTGGATTTTCATATCTGCTTTTATATTCTGATATAATACATCAGGCAGATTCTAGAAAACTCCTGTGTATGATGATGAAGGAATGGGAGTGGAAAAGTTAAATGATGTTTTAGGATTATAAAACCAGGTATTTTTGGCCTTGAATACCCTGAAAGGCTCTTCAGAAGTCCTTCAGATCACACTTAGAGAACTGCTGTCCTAGAGTGATCCCTTCCTTTTATGTACAGAGACACTGTATCTCAGGCAAAGTGAGACATTCAGAATGACCTGGCCTGTTGATGTTGGGATACAGATTTTAGATGATTTGTCTCACTTCTTGCAGTTTAGGGTCACACTCAGAAATCTGGGAAATATATAGCATACTGACCTGGCCTGTTGTTACTAGTTGCGGATTGTCACAAGATATTGCCAGTTCTCTTAAAATAGAAAAATCAACAAACGATAAATTCTTTAACAGGCAATTGTTTAAATTTGCATTATGATATCTGCAGTAGGATCTGTATTTGAACTGAAATACTAGAGCAAATCCTATTGCACTCTGCCCTGTATAAGCTGTAATGATAAACCACACAGTAAACATCACAGATAAATATGGAAGGCAGATCAACCACAATATCTCTATTATGTATTTTGTGCCTGAAATATAATTCAATGACACATTCCAGGAGAATTTTCTCAGGATAGTGGGTATATTGAGAGAATACAAATAAACCAGAAATCACATGTAACTTTTTTGAAAAAAATGGAGTTGTCAATATTTTTCATTCTCTAATGATCTTATTTTTGTCTTATTATTTTTTTAATCAAAGACTCTTCTTAGTCATGTAGAGATGATTTCCTTTGTATCCTACCAGATGGTTCAGATCTTCTTTAAATGGATCATAACCTTGCTCCTTTAAACAACGCAGTGCCCAGAAAAGCTGGTCTAGTGGAGGGAATTCTTCCCATGGAACCCACTCCCAACCTAGAAAAGAAAGAGGCCAAATCCGTATGTTTAGCTGGCAGAAAACAGGTATTTAGATAAGCTAATCTGTACTTAGAAAAAAATAACTAAATTTGAGTGATCTGTTACTAATAAACTTCAATAGTGATGCTTTGCAAGAACTTAGTTACACAAATATAATTTGAATTTAGAATGAAGATTCTAAGAAGAGAATGGCGATGATATAAAACACTGTGTTATTTGGATAGGAAACCAAGTTTACAAAGACCAGATGGTGATAAGAAAAAAAAACCAAAACAATCAAAAAAATGCCTTAGATTTGGTATTATTCAGTGTTAATTTAAACATTTATTTAGATATTTGTCTAAAAATGCAAAAAACTTTGTGTACTATAGGCTGTACTTCATAAAAAACCAGTTTCTTTACCTACAAAATAGATTACAAAGTTTCCAAGGTATCCTCCACATCTTAAAAAACAGAAGCTAAATAGAGAAACGAATACTGTGACTTGGTTTATTTTATTGTACTGTACTATACCATATCAGTTGGATTGTATTTTTGTGGCACCAGAGATTGAATACAGGTCCTTTGCACTGAGCTACATCTCTAGAACATTTTTTATTTTGTATTTTGAGACAGGGTCTTGCTGGGTTACTAAATTGCTCAGGCTGGGCTTAAACTTGCAATTCTCTTGCCTCAGCTTCCCAGAGTATAGGGATTACAGTTATGAGACACCTATAGTGTGTTGGTATTTTTTAGATATACTGGGATTACAAGCATGCACCACCACACCTGGTTTAAATGTTTTTTTTTTTAATTATTACATATTTTACCTTAGTATAAGTACCACTTTTCTTGTTAAGTATTCTCTGCCTGTAAAATACAGGTATACAGCCAGGGATACAGCTCAGTGGCACAGTGCCTGCCTGGCAAGAGTGAGGCTGTGAGTTCGATTCACAGTACAAAAACAAAAAAAAACTACAGGTACATATTTTCACTCTGAAAAGGCAGGGGGAAAAGGTAAGTCAAGAAATTGAATGAGTACAGGGAAGGCTGATCAGTAACTGTGATGATGCACAAATGAGGTAAGGGGGAAGAAGAGAGGAAGAAGGAGCAGGAGGAGGAGGAGCAGCAGGGGAAGCAGGAAGAGGAGGGGGAAGTGGTGTGGCAGGGAGGCAGGCAGATTCCAACAATATACTGCAAGATGCTGAATTAAGCAAGTGTGGAGAGCTGTCCGGGAGAGGGTTATCCCTGTCTCCTAGCAAATGAGATGTCTGGATGATTGGCTTGATCACAGTCGGAAAGCAGGAGGAAGGGTGCAGTAAACAGTAAACAGAAGCAGGTTCTCCAGTAAACTATGCAGTAAATAGTGAAGGGAAGCAGGCTCTCTAGGTCTCGGCCCTCAGGAACACGGCACAGACTGTCATTGCACAAAACAAAGACAGACTGCTTATCGGGTGTGACTTGAGTGTGTCCTCCAAAGGTTCACACGCCAGAGGCTTGGTCCCTTGTGTGCTGACGTGGAAATTAAGAGGTGAGGCCTAGAGGGAGGTGATTAGGTCTTAACGTGCTCAACAAGTATTGTTGGCTGACAAGATTCCTCCACACTGGAGAAGAAAGTAAATGTTTAGGGGAAGAGGCCCAGCACATGAGACCAGTTGGATAGAATTTCACATGGCAAAGAATAGACATATTCAAAAAATGATAGTTTTGCTTTATTTTCTTTCTCACAGCTTTATGAGAATCTGAGAAAAGATAACTTGTAAAGCCTTAGAGACATTATCATCATGAAATCATTCAGAGAATTCATTTCAACATGGGGTAACAAACAACTGTTTTGTCAGCATACCCATCCTCTATAAAACGGAGGCTTTCTCCTTTATGGGTGAGAAAGCTGAGAAAAATATATGAAATATTTTTCTTAAAGTCACAACCTTAAAAAAAAATACTAACAAAATGAAGATTTATCAGGTATTTACTACTATATTTAACTAGGTTCTTTATTGTTTTAAGAGAAAAAAGATAAAAATAACCATGAAACAGTTTCACAGTAGGTTAGTAGGACAGTTTTTACTAGGTTCTTATATGAATGTGTGAACTCCTTTAATCCTTCTGAGAATCCATCTGAGGTGGTTATTATGAACACAGATGAGAAGTTCAGACATTAAATAACTTGCCCCAGGCCACAAAGTACAAAATGGAATGACCAGAAAACAAACCTCAGGATTTAAATTCCTCAAGATTTAAGGATATTTACATATCTATACTGGTCTTAGTCTGTGTGGACTTCTGGCATAACATCTTACACTAGGTGGCTTACAGACAATAGAAAACTTTCTGAGTGCTGGAAGCTGAAAATCTAAGATTAAGACACAGGCCAAATCAGTGTCTGCTGGTGTCCCATTTCCTGTTTCACAGGCAACCATCTACTTTCTTTATCTGGATATAGAGGAAGGGGTGAGGGTCTACCTGGAGTCTCTTTTATAAGGGCACTAATCCCATTCATGAGGGCAAAGGCCTCATGATCTGATCACATCCTACTGACTCTATCTCTTATTACCATCACCTTGGGGGTTAGGACTTCAACATGTAAATTTGGGGAGGGCATAAATGTGAAGAGAATCTAGTTCTTTTTGTATGGTAACATAATGTAATAATCCTTCTGACAACATAGTCCCCAAAATGCATTATTATACATAGTTCTCTTACTTTCGTTTTTTTCAGGTTCGACATTCTTTGGCTCTGAATCATGGGCCATATCTACTTCTCCTTTCATTAATACAGTGACATAATGATAATTCTCTTTCTCTATGAAAGAATTTACCACTGAGGCAAAGCGGACATTTTTCAGGTGAAGAGCTGCTTCTTCCCAGGTTTCCCTTTGAGCACATTCTTCCCAGGTCTCCCTGGAAAATGGAAACATATCACTGTTTTCAATTCTATTAACATAATATTTTGCAGTGAAATTGTTGGTTAGAAATTTATAATGCAGAGCAAAAACAGCTATAATTAATCTATGCTTTAAAACAATAAATTAACAACCCTACCTTTGACACTCTGTATGTCCTATGTCTAATTAAGACCAAAAGAACTACATATTGAGCAAAAAAAAAAAAAAAAAAAAACCAACATTTAGCCAATTAAGCACTAATTCACAGGCTTGTGCAACTAGGGAGCAGCTTAGCATGTTAACTAAGAACACAGGCTTTGCAGCCAAGTAAGCCTAAGTTGGAGCTTGAAGTCTATTCATTTCTACCTTGGACAAGTAAAAGGGAAATACTACTTTCTAATGGCATTGTCGTGAATGTATCAAAATATACTATGTCTTTTCCAGTAGTCTCAGAATTTCAGTTTAAGCCGCAAAAATGAGAAGAATGGGCCATGAGCCCCTCTAAATTTGCAAGTTTATGGCAAAAGAGCAAACAGATGCCATCTGAACTCAAGGGTTTGCTAAGGAAGACCAGATGAGTCCTCTGATCCTCATCCTGCCCAGCCCACATAAAAAAGACCAGAGATCTCAGACAGGGAGGGAAATTTTGAGTTTTCAGTTTAGTAGAAACGTTTTCTTTCCTCCCTATGAGGAGCCAATTCTGCTCTCCTAAACCAAGTGAGAGGAGTCCTCAAGAGAATTGGTCCTACAGACTGGGTCCTCCCAGAAGGAGATACTGGTGTATTACTCCCCTACCCAAGAATAACGAGCTACAGGAACTCGCAGGCTTACCATCGTGTACTGGGGCAGTGGAGACAGGACGGTAAGAACTCTTGCAAAAGTCTGAAATGTGTCCCTAGCAGTTTCAGTTTGCACATGGATACAGAGGCTGATGTGTATTCCTATCTTGGGAATTTAAAAGGTAGGAGACAGGCTAGAGCAGCCCACAAAAAGGCAGCAGTGGAAAAGCATCATTCCTAACTGGGCATGGTGGCACACGCCTGGGGTCCCAGCACCTGGGAGCTGAGGCAGGAGCAAGTTTGTGTCCAACCTGAGCAACTTAGTGAGACTTTGTCTCAAAATAAAAAAATAAAAAATAAAAAAGGACTGGGGATTCAGCTCAGTGTGAAGGCCCTGGATTTAACCCCCTTCTACTGCATGCTTCCTTTGAGCTCAGTAGATGCGACAAGAGGCTGCTGAATCCCAGTAGGGACCCCAACAGGAAGAAAGTGCAGAGTAGCATGCTGGAACAAGAACTAGGGCAGAGGATCAATGCCACAAAGAACAACCCCACCGGGACAAAAATCTTTCTGGGGCTTCCAAACAACAGACAAAGAGACCCTGAGAAAGACAGCACTCACTTGGACAGTGGATACCACACACACAAAGGGCACCAAAGAACAGCAGCTTTTGGTCTCAAACAGCTCGTCCCTTCTTCCCCACTAACTGGAAAAGGGACGAAAGTCAGAAACAGCTGAGTGAGGAGAGGAGGGGGTGGACAACAAGCAAAACAATGCCTCTACCTCCTTTCCACATTACAGAGAGATCAGAAACTGGGAGACCGAAGGTTCAAATTGCACTTTTAAATGCATGGAAGTGAATTGTGATGACCAAAATGTAATTTATTTTTATAAAATAAGCAATACATGGAAAATACCCTTGAGGGAAAGAGAAGGGAAAAGATGACTCATGTTTGAAGACAATGGAAGGAAAAAAAACATTTTCTGTTTGTTTTCTGACCACATTTAACTCACTGTACAGTTACAAAAACGTCAAGTGAAAGGGTACCTATGAGGAGCACCATATATTATCCAGCACTTAGCACAAACTTCATTAAAGTTCAGTGCTGGCTATGATCATTTGAAG
>RJWM01028612.1:0-25375 GCA_004363535.1 Dasyprocta punctata
AGAAAACTGAGGTTTCTTTGTTGCGCGGTTGGAGACTAAATGGCTGCTGGCTCCATCGTGAAGCATGTGGCGTAAGAAGGCTCTCTTAGAAAATGGTTCGAACCTGGATGATGACTACAGTCAAGAACATTACTTAGAATTGTTTCCCATTCCTGAAAAAAAACCTACTGTTTTAGAAGCTTTAATAAATTCCTGCTTTCGGGGACAGCTCGGTAGGTCTCCCCACTTGGTGCTGTTTAAGAACACCACATCACAAGTATGGTCTAGAAGTAGAGTGTTAGTGTGGAGGGGTGGTGGGCGGGGCTGGGGGGACTTTGGTAAGATTCCTGGGCTCACACAGTATAAAGCACTTTCCATCTTCCGGGTACAGCAGCTTGTGGTTCTATAATTGAGCATTGTCCTTTTTAAACAAAACCATTTACTGTGGTTCTTTTCACTACAAATGTTGGTTGTTTGCACATAATGTGACCAGGAAGTATGCTTTGATTTTTCTTCAAGACTGCACTTATTTAACATAGTACCTGAAAAAGTGCATTCTGGGACATGGGTTCCAGCTGGCAGTGGCTTGGGCGAGCTTGCCTGGCTGTTTGCATTTCAAATATTCTTCCTTAGGACCAGCTCTGACGCTGCAGGCAGGAAGGTGCGTGCCTGCCGACCGTTTGCTGTGTACCAGGTATTTCTCCTAACGTGCTCTCTCCCTTGATGGTCACAGCAGTCCTTGACATAGGAAGTGCTTATCCTGATTTACAGGTGCGGAGACTGAGTTTCTGATTTTCAATAACTTGTTCTGACCTGTGCATTTATAAGAAAATGGCCCACACTGAGTGTGGTGATGCACACCTATAATCTCAGCACTTTGGGAGGCTGAGGCAGGAGGATTGGAAGTCAGAGCCCATTCTGGGCAAAGTAGCAATTTAGGGAAACTTATCTCAAAATACAAAATTTCACTTTATTTTATTTTTATTTTTTGTCTTTTTGAGACAGGGTCTCATTATGCAGGTTAGGCTGGCCTTGAGCTCACTGTGTAGCCCAGGCTGGTCTCAAACTTGCAATGATCTTCCTGCCTTAGCCTCCCGAGCGCTGGGATTACAGTGTGAGCCACCATGCCTGGCTCAAAATAAAACATTTTAAAAAGGTCTAGCAGTGTAGCTCAGACAAGAGGTCCTGGATTCAATCCCCAGTAGCGCACATGCGCGCGTGCACGCACACACACACACACACACAAACACACACATAGCAAACGGCCAGGATTTGGCTCGAGGTCTGCTTTCCTCCGAATCCCATGGTTTGTCATGAATTTCCAGCTGCTGTATTGGTGCAAAACCACTGTCCCCTTTCTTTTGCTTTTCCTATATCTCCTCACCCGCTTGGCACCTTGGCATCAGATGTTGATGACTCCTTTTACTCTCGCAGCCTGTTACTCTGAATCAGACCTGGTTCTGATATGCTTGTTAACATAGTTTATCATTAATTACTGAAGTCAAGGTGCTTGGTCATTAGAGCCTAGGGCCTCCAAAGCTCTAAGGGGCCCTCGTGTTGGTCAGCTCTGGCTGTCATAGGAAGATACTGTGAACTGGGTACCTTAAACACTAGAAATTTATTTCCTACTGTGTAGCAGGTTCAGAAATACAGACCTAGGTGCCAGCAAGGCAGGTTCTATTCTGAGTCTTAGTAACTCGGTGGGATTCTGTCTCAAAATGGAAAAACGAAAAGAGCTAGGAACATAGCTCAGTGTGAAGGCCCTGGATTCGATCCCCAGTATGGCAAAACACAAAGAAAAACAAAAAGCCCTCTGCTTTCCACATGCTGGGTTACAATTAGTTTGATCATAGGCTTCCATGAATTTAGTAACACACAAACTTGGAAAGAATAGTGTCTGATTAACTTCTTGCAACTACATCGATATGTACATCTATATCTTGTATTGTAAATTATGGACAATCTTTATACTTCTTCATTTAGAAAAAAACAAACAAACAAACAAGAAAAGCCAGCTGTAAGAAGGGTTAGTAAACAATATCATCCCACTCTCCTTTAATTTATTCCAGCATCAGAGGTTCAGAACACAGCACTTTGAGGCAAAGAACTCTAACAAGCAACTGCGAGGTGCCAGCGAACATCTCTGCTGGACACTAGCTCAGTAGGAGTCGGTAAGAAATGGCTTCCAGTGGGAAGGGTCCAAGTTGTCAGAATCTGTACCACATGGTCAGATCACTTTAATGCACATAGTAAAAATAAACTAATAGATAAAAGACAAAATGTCAGAGGAGACTTTTTAAAAGCATTACCATGGCTTTGGGAAAAATGATTTTATTGTGGGTTAAGCTCTTAGAGACAGGAGACAAAGGGTGAAGATAAATAAGCATGCCCCTGGCTGGAGGATGGTAGCATGAAGCCCCTGTGGAAGACGCTGTTCAGAAAGATTATTAAAGTTCTAGCAAATCACCCGAACCACAAAGTCCCCAGCTGAAGTTGATACCATGAGTTTGAATAAAAGATGTTAGGCACAGGAATAAATTTAAGGATGAGTGCTCAGTATGTGAATTTGAGAAACTAGCAGATGAACTTTAATGTGTATGTAAGTAAGTGCTCTATTGGGAGGAGAAAGGGAGAGAGAGGCGGAGAGAGAGGAGGATGAAGAGGACAAGGAAGAGGAGAAAGAGGCTGAACAAAGACCACAAAGAGTACAAATTGATGGTCTTAAGGTGTTTGTTCTGCCCAGGAATGTGACCCCGAAATGATTACAGGCTGCTCCCCAAGGTATGATGGCTCGTCTCTGGAAAAACGCTGCAAGCAAATCAGAAAACACTGCCATATGATTGCTAAGAACTGGAATAATCTATATTCTCCTGTTCAGCTCTTCTCAGACAAAACAGACCTGGAAGAATCCCAGAAAACAGTAAGTAACATGATCAAGGGGTTTCTATACGAACACTGATTAAAGAAATTTTGAATGCCTCAAGTCTTGAGTGTCGGAGAAACTACAATCAAAGCCCTGAAATGGTCAAGTCCATGACTCAGAAGAGCACAGTCTTATTCATGAATCACAGAATACAGGAAGCATGAGACTGGATGTAGTGTATGCAGCGCAGCTTTCGAAAGCATCGCGTGGTAGATAGGCAGGCAGTTTCTTTAATGGTGACTTAGGCTGCAGGGATGAACTTTCCTGGGACTAAAATTACTGATGACTGGTAGAACCGCAAACCAAATTTGTGTCCAAATCTAAACCGAAATATACAGGGTCTGTATTCCCTGTCCAAAATGCCTGGTACCAGAAATGTTTTGAACCTGGGGATATTTGCATACATGTAATAAGGGTATCTTCAGGGTGAGACTCAAATTTAAACACATTCATTTATGTCTCGTTTGCACCTTATATGAATAGGCAGAAGTATTTTATACACTATGTTTTGGATGCCTGCAGTTTGACTGTGACTCATTATAGGAGGTCAGATGGCATTTTAACAAGCATTCCAAAGGTTCTGGAGTTTAGAGCACTTTGGATTTTCAGATTGCAGATGCTCAAGCTGTCTTTTTTTGGTAAAGCCATAATATGTGTTTATTAGGGAATATTTAAAATGTAAAATAGAAAAGGAAAATAAAAGAAGTTAAATAAGATATATGACTAAGACATTGTCCTAACTATGCTTAAGTAGCCCTGAAACTCTGACAGGGTGATTTTCTTTTTCTGAGTCTAACTTTTTTAATTTACCAAATAAGAATAAATTAATAATTTTCCAATTTACTTAGTTGCAGAACTTTTTCTAATTAAATTAAAGTTTAACAACTCACTCTAATTTCCCCCATGATTTTGTTCATGTATGGTTTTACTTTATGCACATGGTCCATGTTGATAATATATATACAATTTCTTAAGGGATGTTATAAAAATTAATTTTCTACATAATGATAAAATTTAAATTTTTATGTTATGATAATTGCATAGAGCTAGTATGATTAACATAATCATTTTTCCATTTTGGATCATTTAGTTATCAAATCAAGCTGAACTTTCCTAGAGTAGATAGTAAGGAAAAGGGCCATGCTTCTAGAGAAAGAAAATCCATTCAAGGAATGTCAAGACAGAATGAAAACTGGAAAATTTGGGGAAATGAGGTAACTTAAAGGTGTTCTACAATCTATATCTCAATAAATAACCACCAGCAAAGTAAGTGAATAGGATATTTCACAAGGATTTATAACATGACTTTTAGTTTTACAAGCACACTGCTGGGACTAACAAAACATAAACTTATGTACAAGTATCATGAGAGGCTGAGTGGCCTTTGTTATGTATTGTGTCAAAAGTACAAGCATAAGTATCAAGACAATTCACAATATTTTTAATTAAAAGGAAAGTTTCATGTTTATAAAGAGAAGGCATGATTACCCCAAATTATCTCCTGACTGTAAATATCAGAGATAAGAATAGTTTGAAAGATTTAATTGAAAGCTGTCAATATGATTGCCTTAATATGTATTGAAACAATATATTTTCTCTTAAATTACTTTATTTGAAGGACATAAAAGAGGAAACATAAATTTACTAATCTAATATGTATTTCCCTTTGTATAGAGAAATCAAAGATGAATAAAACCATACTACCTTTCCTCAAGGTAAGTATAAGTTATTTAGAGAAAAAATATATGTATTGAGTCTGCCAAAAAATGTATATACTCTTCAGAGAAGGGAAAACAGTATGATGTGTTTTTCAACAGATGGTGTTATCCTTGTATGAGGGACCCTGGAGGATGTTGTACATTACAGAAAACCCACTACACTGCTGGTTCTTCTAGAAGAAATTGAAGATACATGTGCAGCAATCTCAGTGACCATGGTTACCCAAGCAGCAGTTTACCTTACTAGTACTAATAAATGTCTGGAAGCTAGTGGTCACCACCTTGAGCACCTCTTGTACAACTGTACAAGTGAAAGCATTAATCCCGTGATGTCTCAATAAATGTACTATTAAAATATTTATGCAAATGTTTCTTTTCCTGAAGTGTGTATATACTTTTGATGGTCCCCCCACATACATATCTAGAAACATAACTAAGATTTTCTCTGTAATGAGTATGATAGAAAGTAAGGGAGGAGAAAGAGATTAGAGGAGGCCATAGAAAGATAGGACCAAGTTGAGCACTGAAAGAAGAGCTCCAGTTTTGGAGGAGTGAAAATCTATGGGGAGGGCACAGTAAGCAAACCTAGAGAAATGGCGATTCAATGGAGTGGCTAGGGTGTTAAAGGATTACTTTGGGTTGAATGTGAAAATTCATTCATAAAAAATGGAGATGGAAATAGAGATGGAAGATGGTTGGAAGATTTTGGATTCCATCCCCATGTATAATGGGGTCCTTCAAAGAGTTATTTAATAGTTGATGGTATAATGAGCATGATATTCTTAAGTTATTTTTTCTAGTAACATTGTGGTTAATGGATTAGAGGGAAGAGAGGCTGGAATTAAAAAATACCAGAACTAGAGATCTGGAGGGACAATCATTGTCCATGAAAGTGAGGATGATGCTTTAGTTTGTAGTTTCCAACATGAATAAGTCCAGGCAGGAACTGTTCCATTATATGTGCTCTAATTTATCTATCTTTAGAGCAACAAGAAAAACACTGGGTTTTCTTACAGCATTGAGGATTATAATTCTTCCATGATGTCTGCTTCCTCCCAAAGTGAGTTTTCCAAAAGAATCACATAGAATTTGCTACATGATACAGAAGTTATGTAGCATCATTCCTGCCATAATCAATTTGTTGAAAGTAAAAGTAGTCACAGTCATAGTCAAGATTCAAAGGGGGCACTACACAGGGACATGGACACTGGAATGTGTGACTGATCGGGGACTCTCTTTAGAAAGGCTCTCCCATAGTCTGTTCTCCGCCCCAGCTGTGTCAAGTGCTCCTGTACAACTCCCTCCCACAGCCTTCCCCACACTCTGAGTCCCCTCGCCTTAGCAGCAGGCTCAGGCATGAAGTCCAGGATCTCATCATTGAGTCGGATCATGATGGGATACAGCACCCCTTGCGTTCTCCCAGGGTGACCTTTCTTCCTGTGACATGCTGTGTCCTGAAGACGTGAATGATCTACTCACAAGTTCACATGGAGGAAAACCTACGGAACAAGCACAAGGACCCCTGTCCACAAGGGAGAACAAAAGGAAAGTAGCAGGCACTGGTCAATACCATTCCTTGAATTCCACCAGAGCTTTGCCACCAGTTCCTCAGTCAGAGCCCAGTCCCGTACCCTGTGGGATTCAGGATCAGTCAGGGAAAGTTCCAGGAAGCAGGGCCACTCTGCATACTGTGGATCAGGAATTTGTTTTAATGAACAGATGTTACCCAGTGGTGACAACCAGTACAGGCTTTTTGGGAAGGTGGCTGCTTCTTGGGTCAGAAATTGTCTGAGGCTGGCATTGGTCAGCTGTCAGAAACAAATGCATGAGTGAAGCAGAGAAGAATGAAGATGAAGGAGAACATGTGAGGACACGTTGGACCCCGAGGACTAACTGTATCCACTGACTGCGATCTTAACAGCACAGCTGCCCCCTCCACGGAGCTGTGGGCACCTGACTCGGGACTGAGGGAGGTAGGAGGAGAGCTGGAGGGAGCTGGAGGGGCCGGGGCACCTGGAGCCCCTTCCCAACAGAGGATCCAGCAGACGGCGATGTTCACAAGCCACGGTGACAGCTGAGACCCCACACTGATCTCAGAGCTTCGGATCTGTAGCTTCCTTTCTGCCTTCCAAACATCACACACATATGTCTCTCTTGGCCCTTGCTGCTCTATAGCCTTCACCGAGAAGGGAATTCTGGGAGCTTGGTCCCAACTGAATGATGTTGACATTGCTACAAAGCATCAGAGCATCCTCCTATCCACCAAAAATGCAAAGGCGACCTGTCTGGCAGCTGTTGTGAGAATCTCTGCGTTTCACTGGTGCAGTGAATTTTAGAGATATAATTGTCTTCCAGCAAAAAAAGAAACACTTTCTTCAGAAATGCTATGTAACCCAGGGTCTCTTCATCACTTAGCTGTTCACTGATGTTTGATGCCCCTCTCCCCTTTTATCTCACTAGCAACTAAAAGTACAAATTTTGCATGCCTTATTTCATCAGGTAACTAATCTAACCCAATGTCTTGGTTACTTTTCTCTTATTACTGGGACAAAATACCTGACACCCAAAATGAAGGAAGGAAAGATTTATTAGCTCACTGTTTGTAGAGGCTTCAGTCCATAATCAGCCAGCTCCAAGGCAGGGTCACATGGCACTGGGACAACACTTCAAGGCAGCAGCCAGAGCCAAAAGGGAGAAAACAAGCCTCTTCTCCTCCCTTACATTGTACACAGGCCACTTCTCCTCTTCTCTTCAGGGTACGTGTAGCACTCATAACATCTCCTTGCCCTCCTTTGCACAGGAAGAGGACATTTACAAAGTAAGAACTCTGGCTCCCTGCTGAGTCTGTCAGTTAAACTAACTTCTAAACTTCTCAAGTTGACACAATGTATCAACCATAACAATCCACCCCTTGTCAAATTGGCAACCAGACATACTTCTTTCAATCAGCCTCCAGATACAAGACATGCTTATTCTTAACATTTTGCAACTTGAACATTATAACTCAGCTTAACAATCCCTGAAAACCAGCATTAAGTCTATCAACATTATTTTACATTAGAAACATAACATTTTATCCTTGGACCCCCCCCAAAGACTCATGCACATCCCTTTATGCAAAAGGCATAAAGTCCATCTGCAAGAGTTGCCAAAGTTCTAACAGTTTCAACATTGCTGAAATGTTCACATCCCAAGTCTCCTCCAAGATGGAAGGCAAACTCTTAGGTGTAAGCCCCTGTACAAATGAAAACAAAGTTAAACACTTTCAACATGCAAAGGCACAAGATAAACATTCCCACTCCAAAAGTTATAAACAGGAGGATACAAAGGACTGGGACAAATGCAAGTCCAAAATACAGCAGGGCAAATATTAAGTAGTTCCATGTGCACCATTTGAGGCAATATACGGCAAATTGTGAGCTCCAAAGGGCTTGTGTGACTCTACCCCAATGGTGCTTCTTGTGGTTACCAACCCCATGGCTTCACTCATAGGCCCACTCTGCTCAATTTTTGCAGTTTTCCTTAGATGACCCACGCTCCTGACTTTTTTAAACTTCTGGGTTCTCCATTGCACTTCTGGCTTCACACTCACAGCTTCATACACTGCCCTCTCTGGGGCACACTGCCTGGCCTCCCAGGCCTTCTGAAATCGGGGTTGAAGCCTTTTCAACCTCAAAACTCGTGCAATCTTCATTCGCCTAAAATCAGTGCCACATGGATGCTGCCAAGGTCTGCTGCCAGCGGGAGCAGTAGCCAGGTTTTCCTCTCTCTTATCTGTAGGGGTTGAGTGCCCGGATTGCTGAGTACTCTGAACCCAATTGGAGAAACAAATTCTCTATGCCACCACCATTCTGAAACATGGGACTCTGCAACTTTTTCCTCCAAGCAAAGTCTTTGACTTTTGCAGTTTTGTGGTTGCCAGGGGTGGAGACCTACCTCCACTTCCCTTGATGTCTCCAGGCCATCTTTTATGTTTTTTTTTTCCTGTCTGTAAGTAGAGTTGCAGTAATCATCTTTATGCAAGTAGGTGCAGTAGACAATTAAGATTAATTCAGGGAACGTGGCTGCTTCCCTTCACAGTCAGACTTTGCTTCTGTCCAATACTTTGCTGGCTGGGTATCAGCACACCCTAGAGCTTCTGTCCTCTACGACACTCCGCGTCTGCGTCTTCTACCAGAGTTCATCTCCCAGACCGACCACTGTCGATATGTCCATTACGCTGTTTCCCATTATCTCTTATTTTGCTCTTTATTTATTCTTTGGGCTTCTCATATAAGAGAAGTCATGTGATGTTTAAGTTTGTGTGTCTGATTTATTTCACTTAATATTATGGTCTCAAGGTGCCTCAACTTAGAAACATCTTTTGCAAATGGGAAGAGCACCAAGAAATGGAGGGGTGCGAAAGGAGGTGAAAGAATTAAGACTTGTTCTGTGCATGTACCAACTCCCCACAATGAGTGTCATTGCTAGGAATCACAAACATCTGCTAATTAAAATAAAACTTTAAAAAATAGGTCCTTCAGAATCCCATATTGCCATTGTAGAGAAGAAGCAAAGTGAATGGTAGTGATGAGTTGTAATCATGTAGAAGATTGTAATAGTAGCAGAATTTGACTATTCCATTTAGTGAAGGTTGTGTATCATTTTCACATTCTTTTCCAAACATTCCTAAACTTACTTTCAAGATATGGGAAGGAGACTATTCCTTAAATGGAAATACAAATGATTTATAAAATCACCATAGGTGAAATTAGTTTCAAGTGACATCAAAATTATTTTCCTTTTGGCAAATTTTGGGAGAATATTCAGACTGTCCTTTTCACATCAGGATATTTTTCTGCCTGGTCTTTTGAAAGACTGAAACTTAGGAAGGTTTTTTTTTTTATTAGTACATGTCTGCAGTCCCTGCAGTTTACACTCATCTTGGAATATGGGTGCAAGTACGCAGCACAGCTCAATTCTTTTATAACCCTCTTCCCCTTCCCTCTTGCCTCCCTCCCTCCTCTAAATCCCTGTCCCTATTTTCATGCTTGCTGATATTGCTAACCTTATCTCATATTTATGACATGCAATGTTTACACTCACTGAGGTTATTACATTCCTGTACATGGCATATCTTTTCTCTACTTATTTCCCTTTCCCCTCTCCCTTTCTTTTCACCCACATTTTCTTAGACCTCTCCCCATCTATAAGAGATGCATCCTCTAGTCTCCCTCCTTTATTGTGTTCTCCATTTGCTTTACTCAAATGAGAGATACTATACATTATTTAAGCTTGTTGTCTGATTTATTTCACTCAACAGTATATTTTTCAAGTGCATCCACTTCCCTTAATGTTTCAAATTTGTCCTTCTTTGTAGCCAAGTCATATTTCACTGTATATAGATACCACATTTTCTTTATCCAGTCGTCTGTTGGTGGGTATTCAAGCTGCTCCTAGAATTTAGGTATTATGAATTATGCTGCTAGAAACTTTGGTGTGTATGTAGCACCATTGGATGTCTTTAGCTCTTTGGGAAAAATTCCTAGAAGGGGGATAGTTGGGTAATGTGGAATTTCTAAGTTTAGTCCTTTGAGAAATCTCCATACTGATTTCCATAATGGTTGTCCCAGTTTACATTCCCACCACAACCTTGCCAATATTTGTCATTTTTGATGTCTTAATTATTGCCATTGTTTCTGGTGTAAGATGGAATCTTAGCACTGGCCTAACTTGCATTTCTCTAATGGTCAGGGCTGTTGAACATTTTTTCATATTTCTTGATCGTTTGTATTTGTTCCTCTGAGAAGTGTCTGTCCAGTTCACTTGCCTATTTCTTGATTGGGCCTTTAGTTTTAGGTGGCCTAAGTTTTGAGTTCTTTATTGCCTCATCTTGTGCAGCTCTCGATGTCCCCGGGGTGAGAACAGTGAGAGGATGGAGAAGAAAGGGCAAGAGTTGGAATACAGAAAACTGAGGCCATGTGGAGCCCTCTCTCCTGATAGGAAGTAAGGAAGGAAGAAGGAGGAGGAGGAGGAGGAGAAGGAGCGAGAGCTCCAATGGCTGCAGTGTTCACTTAAACACTTGGGAGGTTGAATATCATATGAAACCTCTCCACCTAATGCTTTATTCATGTGTCTTGTCTTGGGCACTGTGCTTCTTGAGACTGGCCTTGCTCCGGCCCACAAGTGATCGATTTCTAGCTTCAGCTGCTCCCCACACATTACATACTCTAGATACTAACCCTCTGTCTGAGGATTATCTGGGAACTTTTTTCCCATTCTGTGACCAGCATTAGATCAATGTCGCATATTGTATGTAAAGAAGTGTCTTTATGCTGCGAATTTACCCGATCTGAGAAGGTCTTTATGGATTCTGTGGATCAAGAACACTGTGAGTTGAAGGTTGGCAAGGTTTTTGTGGAGGAAAGAAAATAAAGTTATTCAGCTTCTTATCCCTGCCCCTCCACATTTGTTTTTATTACTACAAAGAGAACTCAGTCCTAAACACAGGAAAAAAATCAATTTTCCCTAACAAAAAAATTCTATTGATTTTTGCTATAAGGTGGATAATTATTCAGCAATAGCTAGGTCATGGTCAGTTTAAATAAGTAGACTCCTCCGTAGTCTAAATATCCAATTTTTTGCTTACATGAATAAATTTTTCATTAACCAAAAAAAGTTCAGTCTACCTCAAAACAAAATGGAACATGCCCAAGGATGACCATACTCATTTCTATTTGGCAGATACCTAAAACGGACTTGCTTTTAGGTCTTCATGTTTGGTTCCATTTCATGTTTTAGTCTTTAGACCTTTCAGCACTCTGCTATTGGAAAACAGGGCACTTTCTTCTCTCTCATGAAACAATAGAGTGCCTTGCTCCAGAAATAAAAGCCCAGTGCTTGATGCCCCTCTCCCTTGCTTAGAATGGCAGTCTGGCTTCAGACCATGAGAGAAGCTGGGCCGCACCGGGGGCCCACCTTGGACTGACATGCAGGACACCTGTGGGCTGGTCCTGATCCTGCTGACCCCGGTGGGTCCTGAGGAAGAACTGTTTTCCTCACCACTGTGGCTATATCAGCTGTCCCCACTCAGTGCCAAGCTGTGTGGTGGGCTGTGTCGATCTCTTGTGCCTGTGTAACTGCAGTATTTCTTTGGCATGAGACTATGCATTTATATTTTCTTTATGGTCTGAGTGCTGTTTTATTTTAATGTTGATCCAGGTAATTCTTGCATCCAATTCTCAAATAATCAGAATATACTTTTGCACAGTGGGAATTTGTGTAAAGTTCAAACAGTGAGAGGCAAATAGTTTTGCTCCTGTTAGTTTCATAAGTCTTAGTTGAACTGTCAAGGCTGAAAATAGAGGGCTAGCAGAAGAGTATGTAGTGTCAAAATATGCTTTTTTGTGTATAATAACTGAACGAGTGAATAAGAAGTAGTCAGGAAAGGATGAGTAACTTTGATACTCCTGAAATACTTGCATGCTTCTCACAATGACAATAGTAATATCGCACCAGAAGGTGGGGTGATTTATTTATTTATTTGAGGATAAAACAGAATAAAACCAATCAAAACAAACCAGTGTAAGAGATACAGGGTTTCAAAACATTATGAAATCAACAATAGTTACCATAATGTCTTTTGATATCTTCAAAATAGCTTCAGATAGCTTCAAACATAGTAAAAACCAAACAGAAGAGAATAGAATGGAAATAATTGAAACAAAACAATGAATGCTATATAAAGCATTTCAAAACAAGTCAATAGTAAATCCAAAATTGCTACCATAATTTATCTTACTATCCTTGAAATAGCTTCTCCTGCCATGGAATTTAACATAATCAAATAAAACAAAAGAGAATAAAACCCAGCCTAACAAAACAGTGGAAATGATACAGGACCTCAAAACAAGATCATAGGGAATCAACAAAGGCTACAACCCTCAAAAGGAGATCTCCCTTAGATGCCACCCTTCGGAACCTATGATCAGATCACTGGCCCTAGACCTGCAATGTTAGTGAAACACCAAAGCACCACAGACATCCAATTGCATTTCACCTCCATAGCTATCATCACAGCTTGTGTTTCTGCAGATAAGCTGGTCACTTACAGGGTGGGGGGTGGAGGGTGGGGATTGGTACTTCTTGTTTGCCAGCCCATGTGCCAGAGAGAGCTGGAGTCTGGCTGTTCCCAGTCCAGCTGTGGCCCACACATGGCACTGGGTTCCCAGACTGGACTTGTTTGCTGCTGTGGCCATTGTTCTCTCTAACCCTGGCCTGTGAATGGCACGACTCATGGGGAGCAGCATGGGTCTAGCTGTTCCCAGTTTGGTGGCGGACCACACATGGCACTGGTTCTCAGACTGGGCTTGATATTTTTAAAAAATATAGAAATCTAATAGTAGAAAATGACAATTATGTATTAACCAAGGAAGGAAATCAACTCTAGGAGGCTATTAGCAGGCAAAATGGCCTGAAGGAAGTCGGAGAGAAATAACCTTCAATCTGTGGCTAAAATGTGTGAGGTAGTAACAGCTGGTAGAAAAAGAGACACTTCAATAAATGCTCATCTGCTGGTCTATGGGCATCATCTAGCCTCTGATACTAGTGCTGCTAGTGTTACCTTTGGGTGGATGTGCGTGTGTGTGTGCGCGTGTGTTTCTGTATCCACACTGGTACTGGGTCACTGAGAAGAAAGCCAAAGCCAAAGTAGACTCAGCAGCAGGACACAGTTGCTTCGTGTCGGTGGATGATGCTCCTATGCTGCAAGCTGTTGGCTTTCCATGTTTGGAAGGCTGCTCTGCATGTCAGCCAGGGAGCTGGCGGTTGTACATCAGAGCAGGGGAAGGAAGGGGCCCACAAAGGCTTCCAGGAGGAAAGGAGTCTTGAGTAGGATCGGGAAAGATTATTAGGACTAAATTTGGTTAAAATAGGAGACAGGACATTTTGAGGAAATAGTCTGCAAACACCCACAGAAAGGTAAATGAGAGCAATCACTCGGACAAGAGGAAAACAGGTAGGTAAGATGTCAGGAAAGAAGGAAAGATGGAGGCAGAGAAATAAGAGAGATGTGAAAAGAGCTCCAATGATCCATGACTCCCATGGTGTTGTCCAGCAACATGAGTTTTATCTGGAAAGCTATGGGGAGTCCCGTAAGAACATAGTCACCCCTAGATAGCACTTTGGTGGAAGTATGGAAGTTGATTGGAAAAGACTAAGCTGGAATTAAGTTATTGTAATTATTTAGTTAAGAAACTATAAGGTAAGAATATTCTCCTAAACAAATGAAAATAATTTCCCCATGGGAATAGTCAAATGAATTATTTTCTGTCCTTTTTTATTAGAATGACATTTTGCTTTCTAATAATGGTAGTTATTACTTACTTGAATGTACTAAATATGCAAATATAATGTGCTTTAATTTATAGATGCATATATCTGATATGCAAATTTAAATTTGCATATATAATAAACATGTTCTTATATGTAAAGTCTTAATTTTCATGTTTGTATTAAAATGAACTAGTAAACTTGCTAGTTATTCAATTAATAATTTGAATGCTATTATAATTTTTCAATGTATAAAGCATTTATTATTTTCAGTTACAATTCCAGAAAGAGTTCCACTGGAGACATTCAAATATTATAAAAGAAATATTTTTTATTCTAATTCTTCTCATTTTTTTGCTCATATTTAAAAGGTTAAAAATTTCAGAATTTCAAAAGAGGATAAAAATGAAATAAGACAAACAATATAATATTTCTTTTCATTTCCTTCAAATCTAAGAAATAAAGTTGGTACGAGCACTTAAAAATAGAATAATATTCCAAAAAATAGAATAATATTCCAATACTTCTTAGCACTATTCACATGCAAGTGAACTTGATACTGAAATTAAAAAGACTCCTCTTACAAAGTGAAGCTTTTAAAATATGTATGTTTTTGGAAGAGTTAATTAAACAAGGCTGTTTATATATTGTAAAAGGTACTCATTTTCTTTTTTCTTTTTTTTTTTTTTTGGTAGAGAGAACCTCTGGTTTTATTTCTGTGAGTTTAGTCCCTTTGTTGTTGTTTTGTTTCTTTGTAGAGCTGGGGCTCAAACCCAGGATCTTGTGCATGCAAGTGAGCCACATTCCCAGCCCTGATCTTCATTTTCTAACCACAGCACAGTTTGTATCTTTGAAAAATATTTATATTTGAGGTGAATGCTTTTGTCTATTTGTGTAAAAGAATGAATTCTAAAAATATTTATTTATATTTTTAAAGAATCTCAAGCAAAAAGTGAAATTGTAGATTTTTGCTCTTACTTTATAGGAAGAATCCATTTCTAGTAAAAACTGTGACTGTCTAAATGTTAATGTTTTAGTAAATGAAGTGAGGGCTTAAATGAACATCTTGACAATCAACAGGGAAGCAAAGGGTGAATCCCGTGATGTGACTGGATGTTCACCCTACTCGTTACTTTTATCTGCTTGGCTCGTGTATGTATTACTTATTATGTGAGACTGCCACTGTGTCTCTGTGGACAACATATGTTTACCATATGCTTTTTAGTACTTGAGTCTGTTGGCTGATGGTAATACAGACCCTAACACAAAATGTACAGCATTTAAAATATGGTAAGTAGATCATCACCATACTAATAATTCCATTTACAAATTCTGCTAAAGAGCAAGCAAATGTAACATTAAGTGATACAAGAGAAGAGATTCTTTTTTATCTAACTGTAGGCAAAGGGTCCAGTCAATGGGAGACACCCAAATCAGAAGGAATTTACTCCTGGGGGGAGGCCATTAAACGGTTTTGTCCTGTACAATTTGATATTTTCAGTGAAAGAAGTGTTCACTAGATTTTCTTTCATTGTCTGATAAAATTTTTTCCATGCAAGTCTTATGCACTAAAACATGAAATGCTGAGTCATACAATGGCATTGTTCCAAACTATTTTATGAATTCTTCACTCTTATTTTGATTGATAAGCTCATATTTTATGCTATGGAGTTTTTTGATGTTAGTCTACTCTAGGTTCCAAGTTGCTGTTTGTTTCAAGTTTCTTTTAATAACCAGTTCTACTTCATGATACCCCAAACTATTCAGGTTAATCACACTTTATTAATTTAGAAATTCTGTGCAGCCCCAAGACTGGTACTTTTCTTTATAATTATTCATTCTTTTTCCTCCAAGTCTTATATTAGTTTAAAAACTCAATTGTATTAAAAATCCAGAGAAGTCTAGATCCCAGGAGACTTTTTTTATCCTGTGTATAATGGTATTAAATTCTAGGAAAGAGAGCATAAAAATAGTGATGCAAATAGAATGATTTGTACAATTCTTCACACTACCAAACAGAAATTATTATTCTAATATCTTTTAGTACGCTTCCAATGATGTTTAGATCTTAACTCATCAAGGATGATGAGAGAATTAGTGCTCAAATGATTGCTTTGTAAACACAGATTCAAAGACCCTCTCACAAATGTTGTCCACCAGGATGTTGGGAAGCCCACAGATGCTTTCCTTCCAGTCTGGATAATTCATCCAGCTTGTAAATTAAATTCGAGATCAGTGCACATTTTCCACTGTCCTCCCTCCTGTGAGCCCCTTTGAGATATACATGAATGCCACCACAGCGTTTTGGCTCAGATTGTGTGGTGATTTTCAGTTCTTCCAGCTGGTAGGAGGTCAGGCTAGATGTGGAATTGGGGTTGAAAAGAATTCTTTCCTACTGAAACTGTTAAAAGGCATCTACTTTTCCTTTGGCTTTGGATAGCCACTCTGGTGACCACCAAATGTTTCTATCACTGCATGTGATGGGTCTCGAACATTTTTATACAGACTTCCTGCTTCCTTTTTTTTTATACCATTCATAAAAGTGAGTGTGTGGGAAAATGGTAAGACTTCATATGGCACAATTGTGTCTAATTATAGTCTACGCATTGTGTAGAGATTGCATTGTTCATGGTGAATATGTGCTGCCTACCAGGTCCCCTTTGGCGTCCCGCCCTCCTGGGAGAACTACCCTCACCCCCGGGTGACACTGGTGCTGGCTGTGTGACTTGCTTTAGCAAGGGCAGGGAAGCAGAATGGGCACATTCCATATCGGGGCCGACTTCACAGCCGTCACATGGCGTCACCATTCCTCTGGAGAAGGAAGTGTCCCAGCTGGAACTACTCTTTCTGCCTGGAGTTGGAAAAAAGCAAAAGCCTGAAGCAGGGCCATCGACACCTCACAGCCGACACGAGTGTGAGTGTGAGACAAGCCCTTGCAGTTGTGAGCCCCTGGGGTGTGGAGGGCTTTGTCATTATCGGAGCATAAGGTAGCAAATGTTAGCTAACAGCACCACGCGTGGCATCGGCACCACTGATTGCATCCAGCCCCCATAAATGATTTTGACATATGCATATTTTAAAATTTTTTAATCAATTGGAATTTGTTAGATCAGATGGTGTTCCAACAACTAATTCAGCCTTAGTGCCAACAATTGATCCATGACTCTTAGAACTAATTCATGGATCTTAGAACAAAAAGACCCAAGCTACTATTTTAGCAATTATGCTACGTATTGTCAGATTGTAGTTGACGTAACTCTTTCATATGTAGTATTACATTTTATATTAACAATTCTGTGTAATAAGTATTATCATCTCCACTTTATGGAGAGGGATACTGCCCAGTTTAAGAGAAATCTAGCATTTTTATATGATTCGGCATCAGTGAGTATGGAAAGGGAAAAACAGAAAGTTTTCAATTTAGCCCTCCTCCCTCCTTTCTCACCATCTCACAGTAACCACCCCCAGGAGTGTCATGTTTCTCCTTGAAGCTTTATAATCATTTAAGTCTGCAAGTGGAATTTATAAACACAGAAACTAATAACACTTTTTAATGACATAGATGGGAAGTCCCTGCAATTAAACTTTTCTTCCTGCATGATAATCAATTGTAATAGGGACAACATTTGGAATGAAAAGAACGGAGTGAATTCTACCCTGTAGAAACTATCCATCATACAATGGTAGGCTTGTAACGGGCTTGCAAACATTAGGAACTGTTACTGCTGTGTCTCACTTGGTTTTTAATTAAGCGTTCCCATGTCACGTTAGTTATGGTGACCGGAGCCACAATAGTGAAATGCAACAGGACGAACTGTGCATTTGTCTCATCTGATTGTGTCACTGTGTCTGGGAGCAGCGACCCGGTGGTGTTGGCTGTGTGTCTCACATCATGGGGCCTCAGAGTGACGGTCCTGCTCTTCATTTCTGCAGTCTCTTTGCTTTTGCTGTATGGATTCTACTGTAACAAAGTTCAATGAAAAGTTTGATTCTCTGTATTTCCTCTGTTTCCCCCTTTCCTCTCTTCCTCTGTGTGTATAATCGCTAGTGACTGAAGGGAGAAAAGGATGATTCTGGTATGGAGAAGACAATCTTTGTGTCCTGCAAGTAATTTGCCATGCACAATGAGTGTATTTGCTTTCTAAAACGTGAGTCTTGCTTCTTAATATGTAAACATCTGCGCATGTATGTGTGTATTTTATATTTTTAATATTGGCCCTGAGTAGCTTTAAATTTCTTATTTAGTTGTTGTATGTAGTATTTATGTACAAATGTATATAATTGTGGAAGTTTTATAATCACAAACATATACTATGGTGGCACCATAGCTGTTTTTAGATATGACCAATTCTCTTAATCAGATTAGTAATGAACTTTTCCACCAATTTCTTTATTATCATAGTACCCCTTTGGACTTAATATTTGTAAAAGAGCAAAAAGGTCAAATCTCCAAAATGAGATAAATCATGGGAAAATTTCACTGGTTAAACAATGCTATTCAAGCTTGTATTTGATCATATGTTGTGTACTAAGTTCAATGGACAAAAATTAATATGCTGGAAAATGAGAGGCTGCAAACAATTAGCGTTTATTATTGCGCTATATACAAACATCCTGTTATTAAGCATTTCTTTCGAATGAGTAAATGATTAGTGTAATAAATATGGGAAATAGCAAACTATCAACTTAGAAGGAAGGCACAAATTAAGAGTTTTGATAAATTCCTCCATGGAGGAAGATAATTTGAATAGGTAAACCCTCTCAATTTTATTGCAGATTTCATTATGTTGAGTAAAACTTAATCAACTATGAACCTTCTGAAATTCTGTTTTCCTTGCCTTAGGCTTCAGAAATGTTCATTTTTGTTCAAGGAACATGTCTCATCTATCAGGAAGCGCTTTTATCTTCAACCAAAGGAAAAGATCACATGAGGAGTGATGGGAAAGCATGGCTGGGGAAGGGATTACACATGACATGTAGATGCAGGAGGATCAGGTACAGATATTGGACCTGTATAGAATCCTCCAACTCATCACACCTGTCTCTTAGTTTTCTCTCTTGGTTCTTATAAATAAATACTTGTATTGTTGTGTTAAACTTTGTCTTTTTCAACTTCAAACCATGCATCTCAGTTTCCTTTGTATAAAACAGTATGAATATAATTTGAAGACAACCTGTTTTACCTTGTTGGAGGATTAGTTTTAAACACAGAATTCATATTTCTGTTTGAAGAGTCATATTAAAGTCTCATGATTGTCATTATATTAATAGATGAGTGCAGTTATCCAGTAACCAAAATGTATTTGTCTAGTTTCTATCCCATGTATTAGACTGCAAGAAAAATAATTATTAATCTACCTCTAGTGATTTTGACAAAAGAAAGAAAAGGAGTAAGCATGAAACCTCTGTTTCCAAACAAGAACACTACTAAGATAACTGTGTTTCTAACATCATCTTTTCTATGTTGGTTCAGCAAAAGGGAAGGAGAGCAAACTTGACCTGTCTAGCTTCCAGAAATATGCACCTCAGGTGAGCAAGAGAAGTCTGTGAGCAGGACTGTTTTTCTATTGCATAATAGTACTGCAATTCTGAAATATAAGCAAGCTATTTTGCAAGAAAGACATCTGTTATTTTCTCGGAACCTTCTTTCACCATCAAAAAATACAATTAAAAATAGGTCAAAGTTTTGTAACTTTCTGTTGTTATATAGTTCAATGGAATTGACAATTAACCTAAGTGAGAATAAGTCATCATAATAAATGAAAATTTGAACTTATGATTTACTTAAGAAAGTTACTGGCTTTAAAAACTGATTCAAGATTTACAGAGAAACTGAGATGGTTTGATACAGAAAGCTCTCTCATACCCACTCAGTGAGTTTGTCCTATCATTCATATCGGACACTGATAGTCTATTGGCTAATATTAATGAACTAATATTGATGGATTATTAACTACAGCCTTGGCTTATTCATATTTATTTAGTTTTTACCTAGTATCTTTTCTTGTTCCAGGACCTCTCTCTCTCTCTGTCTCTCTCCTGCTTTTTCTCTCACTATGGAGTTGCCCATGCTGGGCTGGAAGTTGTGATCCTCCTGTCTCAGCCTCCTAAAGGTTACAGTACTCTGCATCCAGCTCTGTCAAGTCCCATGGGACCCTCTTGGCTGTGACGGCTGAGGCTCTGTTCTCAGGTGCACATAAGTTAAAGATTGCTGCATTTCTAGACGCAATCCCTTTATCATACTGCAGGGCCCCTCCTTGTCCCCAGTATTTTTCCTTGTTCTGAGTTCTCCTTTATCTGACATGAACCCAGCTCTCAAAAGGTCTTCTCTGTGCCAGTGCTACCATGTTATATCTTTGTTTATTGCTTGGTTTTAACTAATCTATATCTGCATATGAGAAGCTGGCTTTGGTGAGAACACATAGAGAACTTTCTTTCTTTCTTTCTTTCCTTTTTTTTTTTTTTTTTTGTCTTTTTGAGACAGGGTCTCACTATGCAGTTCAGGCTGACCTTGAGCTCACTTCGTCACCCAGGCTGGTTTTGAACTCACCATGCTCCTCCTACCTCAGCCTCTGGACTATTGGGATTACAGGCATGTGCCACCACACCCGGCTGGAGAACTCCCTTTCTTACCCGCTCTTAACTGTCTCTGTCTTTTGGTATATTTAGAACTTTCACATTAAAAGTAATTACTGATACAGTTGGGTTAATATCTAACATGTTTGTAGCTGTTTTCTATTTGTTGCACTGGTTTTTCATTTCTTTTTTACTTCCCCTCTTCTGCTCTTGTTTTAATTATGCATTTTATATGATTTCGTTTTCTTTTCTCTCTTAACATATCAATTATACTTCCCTTTAAAATTCTTTTGGCGGTTGCCCTAGGGTTTGCAGTATAAATTTTCCACAATCTAAGTCTATTTTTAAAAAGCACTGAACTGTTTCATAAGTAGTGTTAGAACCTCATAATTTTGGTTTCGAGTTTATCCTTCTGACTCCTTAAAAATAAGTGCCATCCATTTCACTTATCCATGTGCTATGGTCACACAGTACACTATTACTCTTGTTCCTTTAACATTTATTTATTAGATTAACAATGAGAAAAATATAGAATTTTATTTTAAAATTAGATTCCTTTCCTGTGTCCTTCCTTTGCTGTATGTGAATCTATTTTACGATCTATATCCTTTTTTTTCTCCCTGAAGAGCAAGTCTACAAGCAATGCATTCCTCAGTTGTGGTTTATGCTTGTTCTTTACTTTTGAAAGATAATTTTCCAGGATATGGAATAAGTTGGGGGTGCTTTGTTTTTTAGTTTGATTTCTAACATTTTAGGTATTTCAGTCCTCACTCTTCCCTATGGTATGAATTTAGTTTTTAAGTGAAAAACCTGTGCTTCTTACTATTTTTCCTGTAGGTATAAGACTTTTTCCCTTTCTATCAATTTTAAGATTCTTTTCCCTGTCTTTGGTTTTCTGCAGTTGAGTATGACACACCGTGGTGCACCCTGCGACCACAGAAGTTCAGCATTAGCTTGAGTCCTTGAGTTTGTGTCATCTGTTGTTTTTACTTAGAAGTAGGCTTTGGTAGAGAGAACACATGGAGAGTATCTCAAGCTGGTTCCTTTCTTCTCATACTGGAAGTCTGAGAAAAATTATCTTTCTGTTTTGGGCAGAGGGTTTTCTCCTGTTTTCTGAGAATATATTGGGGTCCCAGGACAAAAACTCATGCATTTGTGGCCCTATAGAGTTTCTCATTCTCAAGGAAGTTGGTACGGTTTATATCCAGATGCCCCCAAGAGCTTCCTCCCACATAGGTGGAGCTTTTTGGTAGGTGATTGGATCAAGGGGTTAACACCTGGTTTGTTGTTAGGAGGTGGGGTCTGTCTGGAAATGGCGTTCACTGGGGGCGTGACCCGGAAGTGTTTATCTCCCTTCCTGTTCCTCTTTTCACTCTCTCTACTTCCTGCCCCTGGATGTGGGGCGCCCTTTCGTGCACGCCCTTCCACCCCGCTGCCTCGCCTTCAAGCCAGCCAGCTTTGGACTATAAAGATGGAAGATGATAAACTTTTCCTCCTGTACACTGCAGGTGTGGGCCATTGTTTCTCAGCAATGAGAAAGTGATTACGGCTCCAATCTGTTTTAAGTAGTACATTAATTACTATTTAAATTTTTCTACTGGTCCGTGGATCACTGATTCCTTCTTTCATTAAACGGATCTCAGCTATGCTTTCCTCCGTTTGTGTCTCTAAATTTGTGGAGTGCTTTCCTTCTGCCCTCAGTTCCCTGATGGGTTGAAGAAGTCATGGATTTTGTTTGTTCAGCTTAGCTGCACTCATTTCAGTTTTTTGATAAAAAATGTTGAGTGTTTCATCTTTTAAGACTCTTGTTTTTCCTAAAGAAAATAATCCTCACTTATGCTACTAACAAACTTGCAATCCAGGCAAGATGATACGCAGCTGTGATGTCCCACAAAGGAGTGGAAAATACAAGTGCTGGCTGCAGAAAAGCCTTCCAGAAAACTCCAGGTCTATCTATATGCTTCATTTTGCGGATTCTTTAACTTTGTAGTTAACAATAAAAAACTTTACCACCATGAATTATGACAGAAAATTATAGTGTATGCTTAAAATTTATAAAGAATTATCACAGTAAAAGACACATTGAAGGGCTGAGAGTTTGGCTCAGTGACTTAAGTGCCTGTCTGGCAGGTGCGAGGTTATGAGTTCAAGCCCTGGTGCCAAAAAAAAAAGACATTGAGATGAATCTTCCTCAGTACACCTCCCTCACTTCTCATACTTACTCTGTCGTTCTTGCCACTTTCAGAAGCAGCTCTGGAGTCCTCTTTCCGGATTGCTTTTAATTATACTGTCCTGGCTGTTTTGATGTCCTGACTTGGTTCAAAACCTTTTCCTTTCATGGCTTTTTTGACTTCAGGCAGGCGCCGGAAGTTGCACAGAGTCAGATCTGGTGAACGAGGCGGATGAGACCACGCTGCGATGTTTGATGAGCCCGCCTTCTCCTCGGCCGGTGCTTGGCTGCAGTATTTTTGATCACACCGTGTAAAGACACTCAGTAAAGATGAGTTCCAGAACTGCTTCTGAAAATGGCAAGAATGATGTGATAAATATGTCTAAAGGGAGGGGGAGAATTTTGAGGTGGAATTAATGGCAATGTACCTGTTATTATAATAAATTTTTAAACATTTAAACATTCAATGTGTATTTTGATGACAACTCATACTTTCTGGGCTTACTGAAAAATTTAAAGAGTATTGAAAACACATTTATTAAACAGTTTTGAGGCTATTATCAAGTAAACAATAGAAGATCTTTGTGCACAAGAATGAAAAGATTCTCTATTGATTGCATTAATAAAAGCAGGTTTGAGGGCACTAGCTTTGGGATTCTAAAATGTGTTCACTTTTAAAATGATTTTTCCATTCTAATCTGGAACAACGTTTTAAGTACAATGATATCAGAAGCAAAATTTTGTCTTCATACAACCCTGAAATTTTTCAAATGTCATTGCTGCTCTTTTATAATAAAAATTTTATGAAAGTAAAGGGAAAAAATCAAGAGCATAATCTATATGAATTTCAACATCCTATCATTATTATCTGTGTTGACTACATCAACATGAAGTTTTTAAAGACAGTTCTATCACCATGAAAGCAGATCACTTTTTTATTAGCTACCTAAGGTTACTGTGCTTGGGGGTCTCTCCTTTGATGATTGAGGTGTGGTTCTGGTATCTCAGACAAGTGCAGATTCCAATTCAGTGAGCCTGAGGTGGAATCTGGGATTCTCCGTTTCTAACAGACTCCTACATGTAGGCGAAGCCACTGGTTCACAAACTTTAACTCGAGCAGCAGACTCTAGATGACATAAAATTGGAAACATGACATTGAAGTCAAATCCTGCAACTGAATAAACATTTGCAAAATGAAATTGATGAATAAATAAGACCTTAGCTTTGTTCCTTATACTCTGTTATTCTCCTCCTAAGATATAAAGTGTTTGCTGTAGTCTTTTACTAGGTGTTTTCTGGGTATGGTCTAACTGTCAGGTACACTAAACTTTCCCACAAACTAGTTAGAAGACAATAAAAACATGGTCTCAAGTTTAAAATTCATAAAAACAGACCTGAGGTCTATTAACGTAAATACTATCAATCTAGCATTCTTTTTTAAATAGAAAACGAGATATTGAAACATAAACACACAGAAACTGCTATAGAAAGCTAAGTTTGTGCCAGGGGTTTAGCTCAGTGGCACAAGTGCCTGCCTGGCAAGCGAGAGGTCATGAGTGAATGAGGTGGAAAAAATCCCTAGTACCAAAAAAAAAAAAAAAAAAAAAAAAAAAGCCAAGTTTGTATAAAAAAGGCTATAATGTATTTCATGATAAAGTTAATATTTCTAATTATTGTAATTACAACTTCAATTATTGTTAGGTTAGATATTTGGACTTGCATAATTTATATAGAATGTTTTAATACTATTATTAAGAAATCAGCAACATGCTAACTTAAGATTTTCATTGGAGGAAGATTAAACTTTCCCAGTTCACAAATTAGGGCAAGTGGAAGTTTCTCTTATAAATGGCCCCTCCGTCTGCCAATTAATTTCCTATTTGGTACGCTTGCCTTTGCCGCACAACTTTTTGGAGTGTGGGAATCAATTTTAACATGAAAACATTTCACATACTACTCACTTTATAACTTTTTAAAAATTATTAGCTGGGAAAACATATAACTTTAGAGCATATGTATATAACAACCCTTCAGTTAAATTTCTAATGTATTAAACATAACCGTATCTCCATATATTTGAAAGATAATGATGTCTTTATATATAATATGCAATGTGTCATGAATAATGCATACGTATCATATGTGTTTAGCATATTCCACTAGGCAGTCTGTAGTTAGCCAACAAACAAAGCTTAGTTCATATGTGTAATCATGGTTCATTTGTTGTAATTCTTTTGCACACACACACACACTATATATATATACATATAGGGTTTTTTTCTTTTTTTTTTTTAAATTCAAGTTGGCCTGTCATGGCGCTATTTTGAAGTTAATTTCTTACAGTAGTGGAAATATATGATTTTATGCTTACTTCCAGCCATTTGGTCAACCTACCTTCAAGCTCTATCGTTCTCCAGTCTGTGCACATTCTGACAGCTATTTCTGGACGCCAGCTGCTGGGACTCGCTCTGACAGAGACTCTGCTGCCTTAGGAGTCAGTGAGCGACTCCTGGAATGTGGACCTGCTTTGGATCCCAGTGCAGCATGCTTGCGTTGGGCCAAGGACTAGTGTTTTGGCTGTGCCGGCCAGATCTGGGCCCTCCGAGAGCAATTCTAATTTCAGGTATCTTAGATGTTGGAGGATATTGCCAAAATATTTTTACTCTTAAGAAACACTTGTCTCTTATTTTTCCCCTCAAT
>RJWM01028613.1:0-25410 GCA_004363535.1 Dasyprocta punctata
GCCTACTTGTGGCAGAGGCTGATTAGCTGTATGTCCTAGAAGAACCAGGAAAGTTTGGCCCTACTTACCAAACATATGCTTGCATTCATCTTCTTATACATGAATTATACTCACTCCCTCCCAGAAAGAAGATTCCCAACCATCCTATCTAGCCAGACTCAAAGTCTAGGATCTGATAAAAATTTCTATGTCAAGTGCAAATGTGGCTCCCCTGGAAAGAATTTCCCAACCCCACAAGACTCTCATCATCTCTTCTCTAGACTGCCTCCCTTCAGTCTATTCTCAAAATCTTTGAGAAATTTTCAGCTCATTCAGGATAAAAGACAAGATGGTGGTCTTCTGGACTTTATGGCATCTCCTTCCTCCATGACCTATCTAACCTCGTCTTCCACTATTCTTCCTTCTCTCATTCTCTGCTCTGGCTGTCACATTCCCAGTCCAGAGCCTTTATTTTCACTCTTCCCTCTCCTGAAACACCCTTCTCTGTGTATCTAGAACTCTCTTCCCCATTAAGAGCCACACCTACTTAAAATGTTGATGTCTTTGGGACTTCAGCCATGGCCACACCGAGCCTCCCGAAGACAGAAGTATCTGCGCTTCCTCATGGCCAATTCCCCATGCAAATGTTTTTGAGTGATTCCTAGACCAAAGCAGTATGCAGGAACTTAGGAAGGTGCACTAAGGAATGTGCTCACAAAATGCGGTGTGGACATCTTATATGGGACCAATGTTACCATGATCTATGAGTCAGGTGACTCAGCTTTAAAAATATCTTGAAATCAGAACTAATTCTTTGGAGTGTGCAGAACAGGACTGAGGGATTGCAGTGGACCCTGACAAATGTCCATCTGGGGGCCTTGTATGACATATGCCTCTTGCAAGAGAACTTGAGCCAGACTACAGTCTTGGAACTGTGTTCCTGTCACACCAGCCTGTAAATCAACTAACAGCTTCTGAACATGCCTGGCAACTTGCTAGGTAGAGGATCACAGATGCTGTTTATAGATGGTGGCACCCTCAATTCAGAGATAAGAAACAGATGCCTTGCTCAAGCAGGAAAACGAATTACAGAGATTATAGAAAAAGAAGATGGCGTTGCTTCTTTGAAAGTGAAAAATAAACCACTCAATAACTCATCCCTCTAGTTGGAATTAGTTGTCAGGAAGTGACTGAATGTGAAGGTCTTGACCCCACTTGCTGACTTGGCTTAAATCTAATAAGTGGCTCTTTATGAAAATGGTACGTGTGCTTGCCTGGTGTATCTGCAGGGATCAGTTAGAGCCATTACCGGAATAAAGGATTCAATATGGAAATTAGGGCTTACACTGACATGGGGTAAGTCGGTAGAATGCTAGTTGGAAAGTGATAGCTGGAGGATTGAGACACGGAACCCAAGGACACCCAGTCTGAAGCATGGGACAGGTGAAGAAATGAGTTGATGAGGAGAACCAAGAAGTCACCGCACTGTCTCTCAAATGGGAGCCACAAGGGACCTCAGAGGGACTGCCTGCACACCTTCAGAATAGACTTCTGCCTTGCAAATGGTCACGTGGGCTCCTTTCATTGTCACACTTGCCCCAAACAATAGAAGAAGGATACAGCAGGAAGCATGAACCAAGAATGATGACAACAGTTCCCCACTATGGGACTTTGACCTTGGACCATGCAGTGATTTCCTGCACAAACCCTTAACTTCCACCAGCAAGGACTCTTACGGCCTAGGAAATGGAGCCAAGGAGAGTGTGGAGCTTTAATTTTTATTTATTTAATGAGAAAAGAGAGTTTCATTTTTGATCTTGAATTTCTCTAGGTATATCAAATGACTGGTGCACATAGCTTTCAAAATGAGAAGTTCTATTAAGTGGTATCATCTCCAGGAAGTTACATGGACAGTTTCTATGAGCCTAATCTGTGTCGGGAAATAGGAAGGCCTGGCTTTGCAGGTGCTGTTATTGATGATCAGTTTGGCCCTGAATAGAACCCTCTACTGCCTACTATCAAGCTCAAGGAGACTCACTTCGGGGTAGTTGTGGGCATGAGGTGTACAACTTCATTAAGACAGAGAGAGTGGCTGCCTCCTCCCTGAGAGCAATGGCCAGTGGTTTGGCTACAGGTTGACCATCATGACAGATGAATTAGAAGAGGAAAAACCTTGGACTTGCAAGAGGCTGCAGGGCCTCTCTCCATGCTTTCCCCCTCCTGCTTATTGAAACCTTAAATATAAAAACAACATATCAATTTTAATAGTAGATGTTCCATGCTTGCTAATTTTCAAAGTGTAGGTTTCCCCAGGAAAGGTTGATAAGAAAAACTTGGCTCGTCCCTGAAACTAAAATAAGGATCTCCTGTTACATTCTCCTGGGAGCAAATGGACAAGGTAAGAGCAAATCGAGTGGAAATGTCTGTTGGGCCATGTCAGCACCAGAATGGATGATTCACAGAGGGCAGGATCTCCACTTCCAAAAGAACTAATCAACTTGAAAAGGTGACTCAATTCCACTGCTTCCCTCCTCCTGTCCTCCTCCCCAGTTTTCTCTCGTCTCCCTCCTCCCTCCTATCCTGTCTCCCTCCAACCGCACCCCTTCATTCCTTGCTTCCTCGGTTTTAAAGATAAGACTGTTCATACTCCTTGGAGCAGACAAGGAGGTCCTAAAAGTTGAACCTGTGGTCCTAATTCTTGCCCCTGAGAGATCTGAAGGTGGAGATTTGAGGAGACTGTAACAGGGGATCTTCATTTTAGTTTTTCTTAGCAACCTTTACTGGGGAAACCTACACTTTGAAAATTAGCAGGCATTTAGCATCTACTATTAGAATTGATATTTTGATTTTATCTTTAGCCTTCACCTCTATACTCAAACACTGAGCTTGCAAACTTTGAACCTATGGGTGGTATTCGACTCACAGACATTCTTAAATATTGTCTGTCTCTTTCTGTCTCTCTGTCTCTGTCTTCCTCCCTCCCTCTCTGTCTGTCTCTGTTTATCTCAGTCTCTCTGTCTCTGTCTCTCTCTCTTCTCTTTTTTTAATCTACTGCCAACAGCTGATGTTCGGGAGAGTTCATATAAATATCTGGTTTTCAGGCTCATCTTAAAGAACCTGAAGGTTTGGCTGTATCGGGCTCTGTCCTTAGTGAGATGTGCTGGACGCTGGTGGCAGCTGCCCTATTCAGATGGGACATTTGTCCTTCAGTTCATCACAGTCCCCACTTATTAACTCACATCCAGCCCACTTCTCTCCATTAAGTATTCACCCAGTCCCTCTCCAACTTGTCAGAACCCAGAGGGAGAATGGCTGGAAAACTGCCACCCAGACGTCTAGCAGCAGCCCACACGTGCTCACTAGAAGGAGCAAGTGTCGGAGGTTCAGACGACTGCCAGCTTTGTCACTCATCGGTCTTGTTGCTCTCTGTGCCTCCACCTCCCCTTCTCTAAATGCAAACATTTGTCATCTCCAACACCTTTCGAACATCCTCCCTAGATCTGGAGAATTTGGTCCCTGATTCTTACCTCCCTAGGGAAGAAGCCAGCACCTCTTTCTCAGGCTCCTTGGGAACTAGGTCCCAGATATGCGGCCCAGGCTCAGTTAGCAGGACGCACCCATAAAGACTTGCATTTGAAAGGGAGCAGTGTGGTATAATTCCACACCATGCACGGTGGGGCCTGAGGATGGCAAAGGACCATCAGGCCCCAGGCCACAGAGAGTCAGGGATCCCAAAGGTGTCCAGCATCAGTTGCTGGGTTCAGAGAGAGTGAAGACCCAGAGTAATCCAATAGTTTGGGTAGAATGTGGGGGACCGAACTAGGATTTCGAGCCCAAAACTCAGATGAAATCTCAGCCCTGTTCCTGACTCTCAATGGAAGTTCAGACAGCAAGTCAGTTGTCTTGTGGGAGTCCAATGCCCTGTGTGTATAATGGTTACAACCTTGACTTCCTCAAGCAGCAGTGAGAAAACCATACAAAACTGCAAAGACAAGTCCCTTGTGAAGGGCAGTAGAAATCTTTAATGGAAAATCATGCCACTGTACCTACAGTAGGGCTCCAAGCTGCCCTTGCTTTCAAATGCTAAGTGACTTGGGAATTTGCATTAAACAGAATGCTTCAAGGCAAAATCTTGAATGCAACTTGTCTTTGGAAGTTGGAGGAGGTCCATTCACTTGCCCTTTTTTGGAAACTAATAAGTAGGTGAAGGCAAGGGAGGAAATGGAGAGATATACTGGGCATCCCCCAATGGCCCAAATAGCCAAATACTGGATAGCAAAAAAAAAAAAAAAAAAAAAAAAATACTACTAATAATAGCAGTAGTAGCATTTATTGGTCAGTTATTTTGTGCCAAGCAATTGCTAAAAGAAAATCCCCTGAATTAGGGATTGGCAAACAATGACTCAAAAGCCGAATTTGGCACATCACTTGGTTATTTAAAATAAAAGTTTATCTGGCCACGGTCATGCCCATCCATACACTGTTTTTATGGCTGGTTTTGTGCACAATCGCAACACAAAACAGACCATACAGCCGCCAAAGCCTAAAATATATGCAGGTTAAAATTTACAGAATAAAAGCCAGTCTGTTTTGAATGAGCCCTGGGATGTGAGTACTATGATTTCACCCATTTGCAGATTGGCCAGAAGTATAAAGAGCTTATTCCCAAGCCCAAAGTTACCGAGTCCTCAATATTAAGATGTGAGCTCAAATGCCATGCTTCTATGGCTAAGTTTTAAATGCACTGTCATTTTCTGTGAGTGATGTCCCCTCCTTTTTCTCTTGGTTGCAGCCTCTGGGGAAATCAGTGCATGAAAGTCACCCCTTCCTTCCACTGCCCAATGATGGCGTCAGGCCTAGCTGGAAATGTGCACTTCCTGCCTCTGGCTCTTGGTTGGAACTGGATGTTTCCTCCCCCAGGATTATTACACTTGATCTTAGCCAAAAGGCCGAGAAGCGATTCTCCCCCAGGATTATTGTGTGCTTCACTGCTCTCAAATCAATCAGTTCCCCAAAGCCACAGCCCAGTCCTGCTAAATAGCTGGAGATCTATGCAGGTTCTGAAACAAAACCCAGTAGAAATGCAACTTTGCCAGGCAGGGCCGGCTTTGCACAAACTCTTCCTCTGGCTCAAGGGTTTCCAGGATTTAGATCTTATTCCTTGGGTGCCCCTGAATCACACTCCCCACTTTAAGGAACCCACGATCCCAGAGGGCATTTTGGCATTTTGCTCTACTTCTCATCTGAGTCTAAAGCTTACTTGAACAGATTATTAGTTACCCACAGAAAACAATCACAGATTGCCGATGGTGCCCAGGGTGGGCCTCACTCCCTGCCCGAAAGAATAGGTTGATATCAGAGCCCTGCTTCGGAACCTCTCCCAAGCAAGTGAATGCTGATAGAAGGATGCTGATTTTCAAAATCAGATTCCCATGGTCCTGACTACTCCTCAGAATTGGCTCTAGGCCACTCTGGGTGTTCTAGAAAGATACCCTGATATGCCTAACTCCCAAAGATAGACAAGCACATGGCAGTCCTGCATTCTGTCTGTCCCAGCACTGTTCTCGTGTTCAACGCCCTCCTGCATGCCTCAGCAGCTCCATCTACAAAACGGAAAAGCAGCTGACCAGCAGCCCAGGAGAATCTGCAACCAGAGTTCCCTGATCTGGGAGACATGCAGGGAAGTGGCAGTGCTGACAGCAGAATTCTGCCTCCAAAGGGGAGACAGGGGGTTCTGCAGAGTCTCTCAATGGGCCTTATATCTTGAATAAATTGCATGTTGGAATTTAATTGGGAATCCCTACTGTTTCCTTGATGAACACAAACCACATTGCAATTAGAGTGATGAAGCAGTCTGTTGTAGCACCTGACGAGGGTGAGCTGTCTGGGAGGGAGAGGGGGACAGGCAGTTGGCAGGTGACTGGTGGCCCCATGCAGAGCTTGGTTCCTGCATCTCTCCCCATAGAGAAAGCCCTCAGGGGACACAATTGTAAACTCCAACAGCCCTGAGGTTAGAGAGGAGAGTTTCTGAGGACGTCCTCAGATTGCACCCCATGGCCTTTTGCCCTCGGCTGCAGTGTCCTGGGTGCAGCTGGTTCCACTTAGGATTTGGGTCTCCGCATCTCACCTCCTCCACTATTTTTGATGGAAGGAAATAAACCTATATTGAGCACTTACTACGTGCCAAGCCCTGGGCCAAGTGCTCTGAAGGTGTTAGCTCATTTAATCCACCCAGCAACCTGATAAGTGGGGCATCCCATCATCTCTGTTTTCCAGATGAAAAACCTGTGGCTCAGAGAGGTAAAATAACTTACACACAAGGTCGGTCACATCTGTAGGGGTGAGTGGGATCTGAACCCAAAGGTCTGGGTTGCAGTTCACCTTCCTGCTCACACATGCACTCTCCAAAGCCCCATCCTCCCCAGAGCTGAGCTGGTCTTTTGCTGATTTGTCCCCTTTCTCTGGAGGACCCTGTTTCTCCTATTCCTGTATTGGCTCACTGACAGGGAAACTGGCTCTCTGCACCCTTCTCACAGGGTCTTCCCCTCACAGAAGGACTGCCTTATCTGACAGGTACATTTAGGAGAGTCAGTCCTTCACAACCATGTGAAAGATGCAGGTCACTGGGGGGCATGACTTGGAAAGGTAGGCTCCAGGCCACAACTTCTGCTTTAATTCTCTGCTTTCTGGCCTCTGTGGAGTGAACTGCTTTCCTCTAGCATACAGTTTCACCATGGCATTTCTTTCTTGGAGTCAGCTAACCATGAACTGAACACATTGAAACTGTGAGCTGGAATGAAACTCTCCTCCTGTCTCCAGGGGGGAGACAGGCAATAAACAAAATAAACTGGTGAAGTATATACATTGTTATGGTGTTCCCATCCTCCTAGAAAAATTGATTGCTCCATAGTCATGGAAACAAGTTTCCACCATCAGAGGTTTTAAACATGTCTAATCCATCAATGACAGTTCTATAATCTTGATATCAAATAAAACAAAAGCTAGTTTCAAATTTGGTGAAGTGATGCATGAATGACAACTTGTGTCATGAAAAACAACTCTGAAAGTCAACCAGTCAGGGACAGCCTCATGATGTAGAAGTCAACCAATCCCCACAGACACTTCCGTGAAGCTACTAAGACAGACATCAATTCACTCTTGCCTCTAAAACCAACATAATCTAAATACTTTCCAAAAAAATTCTTTGAAAGTTCTGCCATTTTTACTGCTCAGAGAAATTTTTCTGGCTAGCAGGACTCTTCTATACTTAAATAAACTTAAGAAAGATGTCAGATTTTGATTGATAGTCTCTTCCTTTGATAAATCTGGAGATCTCATAAATATGATTTTTGAAGACCCTCATTGATAACATTCTATAGGAATCCTGGCCAACAGATATCATTACCACATCCTTTCTGCACAAATTTTACTATGGATTTCCCTGACATAAAATATCTTTGATGGATTTATTTTTGTCATCCTAGGGTTTCTAACCATGAAAATTAGACTTTAATAATAGTATAGTTAGAATTTTTTGGGGAAGTGCATCATTTAGTAAATATTTTGGTCCTTATCGTATTCAGTTCTTGCTTGCTTTTTTTGTTATTGTTTGACTATTTGTACAGTCTCATCTTGGTGCATTTTTATTTTGATCTGGGTCTTCTTGTGCCTATTGAATGCAGAGAGGACTCCAATCCATCCCAATCCAGCCCTGAGGACTGCAAGTTAGAAAGCCAGGAAACTGATGGATAATGTTTAAAATTGTATGAGGGCACTCCCTGTCCTATCAATTAATAAGAGAATTTCATTTTGTTCAGCTTATCTCAAGGTCAGCTGTAGTCAAGTTATTGATTGAATGGTCCCTTCCTGGTCTCTGCTTGGTTGGGGAATCTGAAACACCCTATGCAGTCACCTACACTTTGGCCAGTTGCAGTAATCTCTTTGTTGTGGGTTAGATTATGACAAAACCTCAACTTCTTCCTATCGGAATTCCTGCTTCTTGTATGAATTTGTGTGTTATTTTGAACAAAAGGACAAAGTTGTTTTATTTAGAGTATTAGTTTACTCAGGCTGCCATGAAGAAATATTAACAGGGACTACCTGATCATTTAGGGAGGAATTTTGAACATAACAATGGTAAGAAATCAATATACTTTACAATAACTAGAAAATTATGGGAAAATATATTTAAAATTCAATGATCAGCTTCTCTGTTTGACATGCTAAGGACTAAACACAAAACACTAACTCCAAGAGAGTCTATCTATAAACTATGTCACCAGTGCTTAGATTTTCAGAAATCTATGCCCTCCACCACGCTCTCTACTTCATTATTACTGTGCACTTATGTTCCTCCTTCCCGTCTGCTCTATCTCTTGACCTCCTAAGTGAGTTTGCTCAGGAAGAGAGCAATCACAATGCAAAATATCCCCTGAAAACTACCAGACCAGAAGGCATATCTATAGACACTGAATTGTAACTATGGTCTAGGGCTAAATTGAGGGCTATAATTAAAGTATTTTTTGCAAACTCCAGGAAGGAAGAAAGAAATGTGTTCTAGAATTCAGGATTTTGTTCCACTGATTGTCCTGGGCTGTCAGATTAATGCTCATCAGTCCACTGAATTGTTAGTCCATCTGGTGAGGCAAAATGTTAAAAGTACTCACGTAGGAGCAATAAGAAGAGAAACTAAATAATTCACCAATGCCACAATTATTTTAATGGCCCTGAAAGGATAAGAAAACTAGGAAAGTTACTAAACTAAGGTCGTTTCAGGAGGCTTTTCCTTAGATGCAGTAATGTGCTGTGAAGTGTTTAACCAGTGGCTTTCTAGGGGATTGGGGAGTGAGAAAACCATGAATTGTTCTGTTTGCTGATTTCCATGGTGTAAATATGTCACCCCAGCCAATTGCAAGGTAGCACTATGATATTACTGAAGGCAATTGCATAGAAAGACTCTCAAGTGCCAATGCGAGCCAGTTCCACAACATCACGGCTTCAGGGCAGCTTGGATAAAGTTCCAAATCTGTGACCAAAATAAGAATGAACCCAGAGGGACTGCAGGAAACTTTGGGACATTATTCTGGAGTGAGCCCTTAGCTGAAGACAAGGGAGACCCTTCTGCTCTTTCTCTTTCTAAATGCCTTCTGATCTGAAACAGGGGAATATGAAAAAATAAGTTGCAATGAAAAGTTGTCAGCTTAGAAAATTTCCAACATGTGTCCCTGCATAGAACTAAATTAACTAGAAATGGAAATAAATATCTGGTTTTCTGACTTAAACAGCTGAAACCAAAAGCTGCTCTGTTCGCTCAGCATTTACGGCTTGTTGAAAGGATCACCTGGAGATATTGCAAACAGACCCCTTGGAAGATCTGATCTTCCATAGTTGTACAGAAACTGAAGAACAACTATTCAAAATCTGTCCAGTGATAACTCTCAGAGAGACACTAGCACCTAATAATTCCTATTTTTTTTCTTCCTCTCAGCCTCATGAACTGTAGATATTTGTTATTTACCTGACCAAGTAGCCCTATCTCTGGAGTCAGTTCCTGATTTTCAGTCTAAGTTCCTCACCCTCCTGCAGCCTAGCAGGTGACTCAGAGGTGGTCAGTCAGGGAATTTAGCCCCTTAGTTCAATGATGGCCATGTGATCCAACCTGGATCAGTCAGAGTCCGTCTTGATCTGTGGCATTCTTAGGAAAGATGGCATCTCTTCAAAGGAGGTGTTAAGCTAGTTGCTAAGCCAGTTAGGAAGTATTCACTTCTCCTCATGCCTAGGATGACCTCAGCTATGTTATGACCCCTGCTTTTATTCCTCCTGCCTTGTCAACCACACTTCTCCCTTTTCTCATTGTAGCTCCTGCTTTCTTACGGCTTCTGCTGGCCTGCTCAGTTCTTCCTTTTGTCTTTGTTTTCTGGGGTTTTCCACTTCTGCTTATTCCACCCCACATGGACAAGGACCAGGCCTGTCTTGTATACTATTGTATACCCAGGGCCTGGAATACTTTTGAATAAATGAATGATCTCTGAATCCACTAGCTATATTTTTGGTCAGTATCGACCACTCTGGTCCAACCCATTTTGGCCAGTGTCATTAAAGGCTTCTAAAAAGAAGGGAGTATACATTTAGGTGTGTTCCTACACCTGTAATACCGGCACTCTGGGAAGCTGAGGATCACAAGCTTGGTCTATTCTGGGCAACTTAGTGACTTAGTGAAACCCCCATCTCAAAATAAAAAATAAAAACTCCTAGGGATGTAGCTCAGTGTAAAGGCCCTGAGCTCAATCCCAAATATCACAGAGCATGAGGGGAAAGATGAAAGTATATCGGTTCAGTCCAAATGGGCTAGAAGAGGCAGATTCTGACAAGACCCCAATGATTTCTGTCTCCTGCTATTTGTGTCCAACATATTTTCTTCATTTTAATGTGGGCTGGGCCTAATGACTTGCTTCTACTAATAGACTATGGCAAAATTGATAGGATATTATTCACACGATTGGTTTAAAAAAATTATATCTTCTGTCTTGCTAGTATTCACTTTATCCTCTTTCTGGTTCTTCTTGTATGTTTGCCCTGATTGAGAAGCCATCGGGTTGGCAATGGTGGGCAACCAGTGGTGGGAAGCTGGGAGCAGAATCTGATTACCATGATCTTGGAAGTGTACGTTGTCCAGCAAAGCCTTCAGATGAGCCTCAGCCATGGCCAGCGCTTTGATTTCAGCCTTGTAAGACTCCCTGAGGCATAAGACCCAGAGAAGCTGTGTCTGGCTCCTTCATTATCACAAGATAATAAATGTTGTCATTTTAAACAGGCAAATTTTGGGGTAACTTGTTATACAGCAATAGATAACTAGACGCAAGCCAAATAATGTTTCATCTCAGTATGACTTCTACTATTAATTTTTAAATTGATTCTTTCTTCAACTTGAAGATTAGTCTTCCTGGGTTGGACTTCTGGTGACAGAACTAGCTCAATTTGCCAAATCTCTGACGCTGGTGCCATAGCACCAACACTGGGGACCGAGGCTTCATTGCCCTGGGAGTTGGTGACCAACTCTCTGAAAAGTGGCATGGAGCCAGCAGATACTAATGGTAGTGAAAAGATGACTTGTGTTGGGTCACTCTTGAAAAATGGTTCATATTTTGGGCTAGGTTGGCCACAAGGACCCCATATTCTTCTATGAGCCATGGAACCCAACCTGAGCTACCTCTCCATTACAAGCCATCTGCTGCTCTTCCCATGTCTTTCTGTTGCATCCCCAAGCTTGTAACTATGTTCGAGTGACCCCTGCCCAGATAGCCTGAGAATCATAACCCAAGGGCCCTTCTAATCCTCAGCTGGGGCCAGGACATGAAATGCCCAGCAAGGGACAGGACAGAGGCAAACCCTCTTCCATTCTCTTCTAGACCAGCTGTGTCCTTGGAAGTGTTAAACACCCAGCAGAGGCCTAAAGCAGAAGGAAAACAAATCATGGCTGTTGAAAAAGTGTCTCCACTGTTTCCATCCAACAGATTATATGTCTCCACGGGGAATAGTTGGGAAATGCAAGAGAAGAGACAAAGGGCTCCTGGAGTGTGTGTGTGTGTGTGTAACACAGAGAGGGAGACAGAGAGAGAAAGAGACAGAGAGACAGAGAGACAGATACAGAGAGAGAAAGAGAGAGAGAGAGAGAGAGAGTTGGGATGTTCTCAGCCCCCTCCCTGGGGCCTTTCCCTTTACCTCTGTGCTGCAGGCCAGGCAGAGCAGATGTGTCCCATGGGCCTGCAGAATCAGCCATGTGTCACCTGGGTTTGGATTTGAGAGTCCCAGGGTGCTTCTGGCCATTGCTAGGGTAGCTCTCAGAGCAAAGCCATCCAGTTTGAAGCACAGCCCTCCTTTGGGCCATGCATCGCAGTGACTGAGGAAACGCTCTGGGGCATCCTTGGGTAGTGGGAAGAACAGAGACACTGGGGCCTGTGAAGGCTGGGACTGAATTCAGCCACAGTCATCTGCCGTGTGACCTCAGGGACATTACCTGCCACTGCTTTCCCACTCTCAGTGTCCTCATCTATCCATCCACACATGTGCAGCCATTTGTTTGCTCAGGGTCAGCACCTACACTGTAGGGCTGGACTGGCCTGGCGTGAGCTTCCAGCCACGCAAGTCCATTTGCTGACCTTTGACCAAGGCAAAGGAGACCATTAATTTTGGTGAAAAAGAAAAAAGGATTTTATTCAAAGTAAGCTCCAAGGAGATGGGGTGAGGGGTTCATTTGCCTCAAATCATCTTTTCCCTGTGTCCAAGGATGCAAGGATGTTTTGCAGTGAGGAACAGAGGGAGGAAATACAATGAGCCAGTGGACATCTCCAGACTTGCTTCATTTCCCCTAGACCCAGAATCCTTGGGCCGGCACCTGCGTATTCCTTCTGTCTATCTAAGCTGAGAGGAAGGGGAGGCAGCTATTCCCTCAGCCTGAGGAAGTTTGGAGAAGCTGAACTCCCAGTGCTGGCATCTGCATATTCTGTCCATTCATCTGGACCAAGGAGAAGAAGGTGGTATTTATATACCAGACCGAAGGATGTTTGGAGATGTCACCTGCCCCTAAAGGAAAGAATTTCTAACTTTCAGAGTTCCATTTTGTCATTCACCAATTATAGGAGAAGGTGAGTCAGATGCTTGATTTGGGTACAAAATTTTAAGAAGTACCAGAGGGCTCAGAAACTAACATAATTAATATTCTAATGTAATATTTAAAATAAAAAAGCCAAAAGCTCACCGTGAACAAAATACCACAATCCTAAACAAAGACAAGATCTGTGCAATAAATTGTGAACATTAGCAGCCTTTTGTGAGAAGTTTCCAGGAGGCTGGGAAGGGCCAAGTGCGCCACACTGGTTTGTCCTGTCCAGCAGACTCAGGTCTGATTCTTCTTTCTTCTCTCCTTACCATCTCTGTGGCCACTCTAGACCACAGTTTGCTTATGTGTAACTCAGGCATGATAATAACACCACGAGCTCCACCAAAGGGATGTCTCAGTGCTGGATGCCTGGCCACAGAGAGCAGTCAGTCACAGCAGTCATCATTATAGCACCATTTAACAGACAACAGAAGCAATGCAAAAGATTCCTTTGGCTGGGCCCGAGGACAAAAAAGGCTGGCATTTTGCGGCTGTCCTCTCGCTGCCTTTGTGAGTCCACCCAATAAGCTGCAGCTGCTCAGCTCTCTTGTTAATCAAATACACAGCTGGCTTGGGAGCCGCTGGCCTGGAGCTGTCTTTACTGCTGCATCTGCCGCCATCTGGATACGGCAGGAAGCACAGAGAAGGGGTCAGTGTCGAGGTGGGAACAGCTGGGGCAGAGGCCTGGAGAGTCAGGGCCACAATCTGTTTGCTGCATAGGCATTTGAGATGAACGGTTCCAGCAAGGAATGAAATAGCATCCCCGGGGTACAGCCAGACACTAACTGCCTTCTCCTTGGCAAGCTGGGAGCAAGAAATTTGGGCTGGTTATGACCAGTGATCTGCTCTGATGGCCCAGCTGTCCAGTTTAAGGAGAGAAAAGGGTGCAAGTGTCCCAAGCAAGACAAAGGAAGACATTTTCCAAAGCATTTGAGGAAGGTTTCTTTTCCTCTGGCAATAGTTGCAAGAGAAGGACTCTGAACAAGAATTATTAGCCAGTGACAATGTTAATTTGCTCATTTAGCAAACTCCAGCCTCCCCTAAGTGCCAGCAGCACTGACGAATAGGGTAGAGAAGGGGTTATATATCTGGATTGGGACCCAGGAATGTGCTCTTCTAACATCCCCGGATGATGCCGATGGCTCTGAGGACCTCTGCTGGGAGAGGACTTGGGCTCTGGGCTTGGGCTGTCACATTGGAGGTGAGACTAACTCGGCTCCTTGTCGGCTATGGGACCTATGGCAACTTAACATCTCCATGAATCAGCGTCCTCTTGTGTAAAATAAGGATGATAATAATAGCGTCTACCCGTGGGTTTCCTGTGACAGTGAAATGAGTCATGGATCCAAAGCACAGTGAGCAGGGCCTGCGCATAGGAAGCATTTGATATGCATTAGCTATCATAATCTGCAATATTTACACATTTTACAATGAGAACAATTATATGCGTGCCTTTATAAATAAACCAGAAAATGAGAATAAGCAAAGGTCCCTATGTATTCATATGCATACAAAATATTTACATATAACTTTGAGGTGCTCTCAGGACCCTGGAATCACACCTTTCTTAATGCCCCTGGTTAAATAGATTATAATAGCTACTATTTTCATGTTTCTTTTCTTTTTTTTTTTAAGGATTTCCCGTTTCAAAAAACCTGATGCCACTTATGTAGTTAATGGAATTATATTTATATTTCTTTTTTTTTTTTTTTACCAGTCAAAAACAGTATACTCTCTAATGGCTATCATTTTTGAGCCTCTTCTCTGTTGCATGAAGTGTGTCAGGTAATCCATGTTCTAAATTACTTTGCAAGGTAGTCATCATCTGGGACTTAGCTGCAAGGTAGAGTGCATGCTTAGCATACGTAAGACTGGGTTCAATCTTCAGCACAAAAAGAAAAAAAAAAAGGAAAGAAAGAAAAGTAATCATCATCCTTGCTCTTTTACAGACAAAACAGCTGAGGCTAGAAAACTTGCTGAGGGAGGATTAGAATTGGGATTTGTAACCAAATCTGTCAGACTCTGTCACAATGCCACTCTTCACCTCTTTAGGCCAACTGCATCACCTATATGTCTAGAAGAACATAGTTAGCCATGGTTCAATGATAGCAAACCTTTTAGAACTTTGTGGGATAACAAATTTCTGGTTGCGGCATGTGTGCTATCAGTTTACCACCACTGGACTAGGTGATCAACCCTGGAGGGGAGAAATTGAAGGTTATTTTTAGCTCAAACAACTTACAACTAACTGAAGAATCAAGATGGACCTATAGAGAAAGGGCTTTGAACAAAATATTATATTATAAAGTCAAGTTAATGAATGTAGGGGAACATTGCAATGCCTACCAGATACATTTTCATTCGCTCTTCCAATTTCCCAGCTTTCCTTGCTGTTGTATTAGGGTCATGTGACTGGCTCGGCCAAGGAACATGATGGGCATGGTGTAAGTTGCCTATAGGCTTAACCATTGTAGACACATCGTATATGAGCACTCTTTTCTTTCCCTTTCCTTGCAGCAGTCATTTAGGAAGCCGTGTGCTCTAGGAGATGCAGTTTAAAATGGAGAAAGACTACTCATGGGGTATCAGATTAAAGCAGAAGTGGGAAATGAACCTCTGTGGGTTATAGCTTGGGCATTTCTGGTTACAGTCACATAACCTAACCTGTCCTAATAGCCACATGAGAATTCCTAGTGAGTCTTGAGATACTTGTGCTGAATCAACTGAGGGCTCTCTTTCAGACCCAGTAAGTCAAAATGTTTACGGAAAGACCCTAGGAGTTTTATTTGTTTGTTTTGTTTTGTTGTCTTTTTGAGACAAGGTCTCGCTATGCAGTTCAGGCTGGCCTTGAGCTCGTTTTATAGCCCAGGCTGGTCTCAAACTTGCAATGATCCTCTTGCCTCAGCCTCCTGAGTGCTGAGATTACAGATGTGTGCCACCACACCCGACTAGAGTTTTTATTTTTAATAAGACCGTATTGAAGATTGATCAAATTGGAAACCCTGAGAGTGACATCTGCTAGTTCTCCCAGAAATCTTCTGGTGACAGAGACACTATCACATGACCATCTGCAGGGCAGGCTCTGGGGTTGAACTTCCCAGGCTAGAATTCTGTCTTTTCCTCCTTCTACCAGTGTAACTTTGGATAATTTAAGAACCTGTCTTGTAGAATTGTTATGATGATTAAATAGGTATACTAGTCATTTATTGCTTCATAACAAATTACCCCAAAATTTAGTGGCATAAAACCACAACAACCATTTAATATCTCTCACAGTTTCTATACATCAGGACTCTAAGGGTTTCCCACTGAGCAGTTCTGCTCAACTTCTCTCAGAAAGATGCTACCAGAACTGGTGCTGCAACACATGTGGGTCTAATGGGGCTTGGAGAGCCGCTTCTAGGTTGTCGCTCTTGTGTGGCTGGTGGCCAGAGCCCCAGGTCCTTTCATAAAAGCCACCCAGGACTGCTAAGTGTCCTCACTGGGTAGTGGCCGGCCGCCCCTGGAGTGAGTGATCGAAAAGAACAAAAACAAAGCTGCAGCGGATTCCAGCACGGCCACTTCAAGCATATGATGCCTTAGACACACAGGTCAGCCCTGACCCACAGTGCAGCGGACCAAAGGTAAGAACCCCAGTGGCGCTGGATCACTGTGGGGCATGCAGAGGTTTGACAGCATGTGGATTTCAGTTAAAATCTGCAATGCTACAAACACACTTGACACAAGATTAAACCTCAAAAAACATTAGCTATTTGTTTTCCTAGTGGAATGATCAGTAAGCTCTCACTCAGAACTCCAACTCCTCTACCATCCCATCTGTTATGGTTTATACATTGTGTCAACTTGAGAAGTCTAGAAGTTTAATTAAGCAACTCAGCAACTCTACATTCTGGGGTGTAGAGCACAAGCAGTTACCTGTTCATTGTGTCAATTTGAGAAGGTCAGAAGTTTAACTGAGAGACTCAGCAGGGAGCCAGGGGTCTTACTTTGTAAACATTCTCATCCTGTGCAAAGGGAGGCAAGGATATTTGTGAAGCTACACCCACTCTGGAGGGAGGGGGTGGCCTGTGTACAATATAAGGGAGGAGAAGAGGCTTGCTCTTGCCCCCTTTTACTCTGGCTGCTTTTGCTTGGCTGCTGCCTTGAAGTGTTGCCCCAGTGCCATGCCACCCTGCCTTGGAGCCAGCTAATTATGGACTGAAACCTCCAGAAACTGTAAGCTAAAGAAACCTTTTCTTCCCTAATTTTAGGTGTCAGGAGTTTTGTCTTAGCAACCAGGGAAAAGTAACCAAGACATTATCCTTCTTCACTTCTTCTCCAACAATCTTCCTAAACATCTGTGCACCTGCTCTGGTGGACAGTGTACTGGGCACATCACTCCCAAAAGAAAGGGATCTCAGCTGGGTGCTCCTGCATCCCTGGGGCTGAACTATGCTAAGAGAAACTGAGAGCTGCTAGGAGTTCATGTTTCACAGGGTGCATTTACTCTAGTTTATCTTGCTCAGGACACAGAAAGTGGGGTGGTAAAAATCCCAAACTCTGGAACAAGATTGCACGGGAGCAAGTTTTGTTCTCCTTGCTAGCTGTTGACCTAGGGTGAGTCACTTAAAGTTCCTGTACCCTGGTTTTCTTATTTGTTAAAAAATTATTCTGTACTGCAAAAAAGCAAAACAAACCAAAGTTTGAAAATGAGAATAATCTTTATTTTGCAGGTGTATGAACAAAATATTATAAGAATTGAAAAAACTCAGAACCATATCTGACCTGTGGGAATGCTTACAAAGACTAGCTGTTATTCCTGTTTCTCAAATTATCCAAGGGCAAAGATCAAGGACAAGATACAGAGACAAGAAAATAAGATCTGGGACCAGCTCAAAGCCTTGCCCCTGACCACCGGACAAGTCCAAAATAAAGCTGGTGCTCCTGGGGCTTTCTGGCTTGGCTGAGACTGCTGGTCGCACAGGGGAAAGAGTCCGACTGAGAGTGTGTGAGCAATGCTCTTAACTACTGTGCCAGGCACCCTCAGAGTCACCTTCTCAGCTGACCTCTGAGACCAGGCCTTTGATAGCCCAGTTCTTCCTTCCATGTTCTTTATCTCTGTCTCTGTTTTCTAGTACAATGTGTTTGCTTCAGAGACGCCAAGGTGGATCTCACCTTCTTTTGATGGAGGAATGGCAGGGGAGGAGGAGTCAGGCCCAGGGGTCTGTCCCTGTGGGTGAGCAGTTGGAGAGAGGTGGGAAAGCAGGCAGGTAGAAGAAATCAAAGGGCTCAGCATCAAAGGCAAGAGGAGCCCATCAACTGGAGGATTCTCCCTCCTCTGAGATTGGATCTGAACTTTAATTTGCAAATCTTAGGAAGTTGCAAACAACAGAAGGAAAGGGCTGCTGGCTCTCTCACCCAAGGAAGGTGTTGGTTGAACAGATGTGCGGATATGACGCAGATACAGCTCCTGTGGGGCTCTGAAGAGAAGGGAATTCAAGTTCGAGAAGGCGGGGCCATTGCAGCGAAAATTACACACAAGGTTCCCTTGCCTTCTTTGAACTCGCTTTCTTGTGGGAGGAGACAGACAACACCTGGAAATCAGGTCGGAAAGTGTGATAGAGGACAAAAACATCATGGTGCTTTGGATTAGGTGGTCCAGGAAGCCTGGCTGGAAGTCCATGTTTGAGATGAAGCGGAGCAGCCACATGTGAAGCTGGAGAAATGTATTCCTGTGAGAGGAAAGAGAGGTGCAGAAGAGAATTTCATGCAGTAGAGGAGCAGCAGGGAGCTCAGCAAGGCTGGAGCAAAATGGACAAAGGAGAAGGTGCCCACCCAAGCAGGGCAGGGGCCTCCGAGACCAGGGCAAAGAGCAGGTGTACAGTGAGCCCTGTGGCAGGTTGCAGGTGTGGGACACTGGCAGGGTTTAAAGTGACCACCTGGCTACTAGATATAGAATGGATTTCAGGGGCAGCAAAAGTGGGGAAGGTTATAGGAGGACTTTGGGAGTCTTGCTGAAAGATGCTTTATACTGAACTGGTACAGACACTGGAACTCAAGGGAATGGGCACATTGAAGCCATACTGTGACTACAGAGGAGACAACCTTGTCTTGCGTCTCCTAAGTGATGACCACAAAGGACCCTAGCCGGATGATGCCACAAAGCAGGGCTCCAAGGAAAGAAGGTTGAACAAAGCCAGGCCTGCAGTGACCAGGAAAGAAAACTACTGGCAACATGAGCCATTCTCTTTTACCCTAGGACTTGGCTGATAGCAGGAGCTGAGACCAGCAGCTGCTGGCTGCTGGCTTTCTTTTTTGAGCAAGTGCTCCTGCTGTACAAACTCACTGGTGCTCAGAAAGTGAGACGTGCTGGGAGCTTTGGAATAGGGAACTATGTCAGCTGAGGTCAGGACATGTATGTCATGGGGCCTCAGGTTCTAAATCAGACTGGGTTCTGGACTCTGGGGAGGATTATCCTAGGGGCATCTGATTCTGGTCTGGATGGAGCCACTCAGTTGCAGGAAAGTCCAGAGGAGAAGGGTCCAGGATGAAGCCCGAGGGAAGGACAGGTCCCCCCCAGAGGCCCCTGCAGTGAAAGCACCAGCTTTTACCATCCCACCTCCAGAGCCAGGGAGCATCCTGCACATCCAGCCAGCTCTTCTTGCCCTCCCCACTTGGCCCTGCCCCAGCCTTGAATCCTGTGCGCCTGTGAGGTAGCTCTTCGTATCAGCCTTTCCTGCGCTTGCTTCTTGGTTTCTCTCCTCTTCTCCCAGCTACTCCTCTCAAGCTTACAGGTTCTCAGGTCTCTATCCCCTTTGGCTTCTGATTGACCTCATCTCAGCAGGAGGCAGCCGGGGGGCTCATAGCTTCTGATCACCATGCTTCTGGGAGACATTTTCCCACTGGTGCTGGCATTTTGGCCTTCTGAGGTTGTCCCTTTTTCACACCGTAACCTTTTGTGGCTTCCTTTGTCCAGAAACAAGACCAGATTACATGGGGCCAGACCCAGCTGTATGCCCTGCCCAGAGATGTCACACAGCCAAGGCTGGGCTCGACCTCTCGATCAGTGCTGTGGGTGAGACCAACCTGTACGAGATGTGACGATTAAAGGACCTAGTGTGTGTGCCTGTTCGATGCTTTACAGTGACGACTGCTGGTGCCTGGTGTTAAGTGGCGATGCTCTGTCCCCCAGGAGATTGATCTCAGTGGCTGCATCAGAATCACGCCGAACTCCAAAATCTATAATAAATACTATGTAAGGGTAAAAAACAGCTCAGAGAGCAAAAGTAATTGGGAAGGGAAAAGGGGGAAAGAGGGAAGGGAAAAGGAAAAGATATAAATCTGTATATATGTATATGTAAGATAACTAAAACAAACACACTGCTGAATGTATTCATTATTGAGAAAGAACAATTAATACTCACATGATTAGATCAATTTTACATGTCTATATCTGTTAATGTAAACAACCATTTTGAAGATAACGATACGCAATATTGCAACCAGTGTGAAGTTTCTATCATCCTGTTTTTTAAACCTGCAATGTTACTGTTGTGCATTTACTCTAGTCATTTGTTTGTCTCTTTTGCTTTTTGTCTTTGTTATATGTGTCTTTTTTTTTCCTCTTAAAAAAAAAATCACGCAGATCGCCTAAGTGTGTTTACTGTGTGACTGAAAGGTAGGCTAAATGTATATATTTTTAAATGTATTACCGTAAAAGACTCATTGCTATTAATCCCCCACAAAATACACACACATATCCCCTCCCACCCCACCTCCCACTTTGAACACATTTAAGCTATCATTCTTCCTTCCACTTCCAGAAGCAGCTCTGGAAATCTCCTTTAATGTCTTTATTTGTATTGTTGTGGCTGCCAGATGTCCCTTGCTGAGTGAGAACGTTTACCTTTCATGATCATTTTGATTTCAGGCAACAGCCAGATGTTGCCAGATCCAGTGAATAAACTAGCTGCGGCTAGACTACAGTTTTTTTAATGAGCCTGCCTTTCAGTTGGATGGCACTTGGCAGCCACATTCACCTTAATTTTTATCATGCCTCCTAAAGATGCTCATTAGAGAAGACTTCCAGGACTGCTTCGGAAAGTGGCAAGAATGACGGGATACGTGTGTTTGAAGTGACGGAATATTTTGAGAGGGATCAGTGGCAATGTATCTTTTATTGTAATACATTTTTTAAAATATTCACCATAATTTTTTATTGTCCCTTGTACTTCCATTGTCAGTGAAAAGTACTCAGTGTCCACAACTTACCCAAAGGCAGAGGCCAGATAGGCATGGGTGGGCAGTGCCAGCCTGGAAGCCCGCCCCAGAGCCGCCAGCTGCAGTCCGGGAAGGCTTCTGGTGGCAGCTCACCTGGAGACTCAGAAACACCTGCTTCAGTCCTGACAGCCGCTGCGGCCAGCCTTGGGAAGGCTGGAGCAGGAAACCTCGGCAGCTCAGAGCTGCCCTTCCCAGGAGTCGGAGAAAAGGAGCTGACTTTGCCAGATTCCCTAATCAGTGGGGGGCACAGCAGAGGTCAGGCCTGCAGGACACTTTCGCTGGGTGCCAAAGGCTTAGTGAGGTCTCCTGGGGAGAAGAGAAGAGCAAGCAGAGAGTCCCTCCCCTGCTGCCCAATGAGGCTGCGGTCCAGAGGGACCCCAGGGGCTTTCTTGTGTTTCCACTGCAATTTGGGGGTGACAGGAGTAGTGCTGGGTCCCTGGCCCCATGTCACGGGGCTGTTGCTTGACTTTTCACAGAGGACTGTAATGCTCTAACACCGTGCTTAGCACTGGGGATAGAGTGTGAACTGGACCATGTGTAGTGTCTGCTCTCAGACTTGTCGATGGAGGGGACTTGTTTTGCCAGTCTGAGTCAGCACCAAGGATTCTGGCTTCTGCACTTCCTTTCCCCACCATCTGAGACAGTGAAGCTGCTGCTTCTGTCTTGAAATTCCCTCCTGGGCTTCTTGATTCAGACTTGAACCTCATAACAGGTTTTTTAAAAAAACCCAGATATTGCAAAACGGAAGTGCTGTCATGATCGTAGCCAATATTTGCCCAGTGTCTCATTGCTCACTGCCTGCCCCAGAGCCCCCAAGCCTGTTTAAGCCTTTTCCCAACTCCCTGTAAACCCAGTAAGGAGCCTGGAAGGTGAGCACAGGGAAGGTTCTGAAAGACTGTGGAGTCAGGTGGAGTTTAGACAATGGCGAGCCACAGACTCACAAAGCAGGGCGGAGGCAGTCTGGATCTTCCATCCACTCATTGTGTTCATTTAACAGTTATATTTTGAACATATACGCCTGGCTTCTGTATCCTTGAGGATAGTATAGCATTGAGCGAATCAAGTTTCTCACCCACCTGCTATATGCATCAGGAGACATACAATGAACTTTTTTTTTAAATTTTATGGAAAAAATAAAACAAAATTCCATAATAAAATAATAGGAGAACACCAATAGTTAACACACTGCATACTGTTATCTTCAAAGTAGTTACTCAGAGTACAAGAGATAGGCATAAAAAATTCTCCAAGCAAACTTTTTTTTTTCAATGAACTAAGAGAAACTAGTACTGTAACTAACTTGTATTTTCTTCCCTTCCTTTCCTTCTTCCCTCAACCTAGTTCCTCTTTCCTTTTGAATGGTTTCTTCCCATCTCACAACATTTATTGTACCTTTTCAGTTTCTCACAGCAGAGAGACAATACGATGTTTATACACGAGTCAAAAATACGCAACGTTTCAGAAGTTTTTGTGTCATCCTTTCGTAGGGGCTATGCTAATCTTCTCCAATTTTAGTATATGTGCTATCCGAAGGGAGCACACAGCGAACATTTTAAATAAATAGGTACAAATGCAAATTCATCAAGCTAATATGACTTTATATGGGGAGGGGTAAAGGTAAACAAGATGCGGAGACTGAGAATCAAAGGAGGAATCCTCTCCAGAGAGGAAATGCTTGGAGTTTCCCTAAATGAGTGGCCTCCTAGGTGAGTCCTGAAAGATGAATTTAGGAGCCAGTCTTTTGAAGAGCAGGGCAGTGTTCTGGCGGGAGGTGGGAACAGTGAGTATGAAGGACCTGCAGCTTGGAGGACCTTGAACTGCTGGAAGGCTGGCGTGAGCAGAGAGATGGAAACAACAAGACATCAGGAGGCCCGGGCAGGCGTCTCCATGCTCGGAAGATGCTATGGTTGAGAAACGATGGCAACGTGGACCACGCTGGTGCGGAGAAGTAGAGAAATGGACCGATGCGGATACATTCAGAGTGAGAGCCAGCAGGACTTGCTGGGGGATTAGATGGGAGAGGGAGGAGGCAGTGAGGTCTCCATTTCTGGTCAGAGCTACAGGAGCCTGGGGAGGTAGGAGCAGGTTTTGATGGTGAAGTAAGATAGGGCTGAAAGCATTGAGGTAAGATTTGGGGAGGACAGGCAGAGGGTGGGGAGCCCAGAGAGAGGCTGGCCCAGGGTTCCAGGAGAGGGAGGAGGATGAGCGTGACCCAGGGTAGCGACAGTAGGGATGCTGCAGGAACTGAAGTTGCTGCTAACCAAGTAGAAAGCACTTCCTGCTTCTCCAAATGCCCTGGATTTCCATCTGTTAGGCAGCCGAGCAGGCCAAGCAGAGGGAGGTGTTCTTTTTAGAGAACACTGAAGTGAAACCACCATATGGAGGGGAGTGGAGGCGAGTGATGTAGAAAATGGGGTCCTGACAGAGACCAGGCTGAGGCTGAAGCAAGGCGGCATCTTCTGCCACCGGTTGTTGGACGCGGAGAGGACACGCTGGGCACCATCTGTGCCAGAGAAGAAGCCATCCTGGGAGACAGATGGCCAAGGGCCTGCCCGGCTGTCTGCTGCAGGGTGACCTTCCTGGGGGGTTTGGGGTGGAACAGCAGAGAGGCTGTGGGAACAGCAGGCTCTGGAACTTCTGCCCTTGATGTCCCCATCCTTCTCCCTAGAGCTGGGCCCAAGGTAAAAAGCTGAATCAAGGTTTTTTCTCCTTAGCCTTACTGTCCTCCAGCAGTGTCCCTTTCAGCAAAAAGCAGGGGCTGATGACCACCGGAAGTGGCCATCCAGCCAGCCCTGTTGAAATATTCCTTTCCTTCCTTCCTTCCTTCCTTCCTTCCTTCCTTCCTTCCTTCCTTCCCTCCTTCCTTCCTTCCCTCCTTCCTTCCTTCCCTCATTCCTTCCTTCCTTCCTTCTTTCCTTGTTTCCTTCACTCACGTGCATACATTCAGCAAACACTGAGCTTCTGTAACTGCAGGCACTGTCCCAGGTGCTGGGGATGAAACGGTGAGCAAGACCCAGATTCACGCTCAAGGAAAAGCAGACCAGGGACTGGACAATGCTGGCCACTGTTCCCTCTTCCTCTCTTCCTCCTCACCCTCTACACCTTGTGCCCACTTCGCTTCTCGGGAACCAGAGCTATCCAGAGTGGTCAACCTGGACCGACTATTGTAGCAGGGGCTGCAAGGAGAACAAGACAATATATAGGGCACAGAATTTATAGTGTTATTTACAATGGTCACCCATAGAGTTAAATACAGGAAGTCTGTCCACAACACTAAAGACCTAGAAAATCCAGCCAAGGGCCTGCATCCCATGGCAATAACCTGCCTGAGTTCAGCTGAAAACCTAGAGTCCGTGACAATGACCCATGCAAGTCTATTTCACGGATCTGTGCTGTGAAGGCCCAAAGGCCAGCTGTGCAAGCTAGAAAGTCTATGCCAGCGGGGCGAAGGATCTGTGCCAATAGGTTGAGGATTTTGCACTAGAGCCAAGAAGTGACACTCAAAATAAGGACCAGGGCTCCCCCAAAGAGTACCACAGTCATCCTCAGGGACGATATCCCAAGCTCCTCCAATGATAAGAACAGCCAAGTACATATCAGGAAGCTGTGACATGCTTCTCTTGCAGATTAAGCAGCAGACATCTTCCCCTCCTGAGCCAGGAAGCAATACTCAAAGTAAGGATCAGCACTCTCCCAAAGTGAACCGTAGCCATCCTCAGCAACAAGGTCCCGAGCCCCTCTGATGATAATAGCCAAGTTCATATCAGGGGAGCCAGCATGACAAGCTCCTCCAGGAGAACCAACAGTTCCAGACAACAACACTTAGGAGAACCCACAACACTACTCTTCCTCTCCAGGTCTCCTTTTTATGCTAGTAAGTCTTCAGGTGGACCATCCACGCTCAGTACCACGCTGATTCAGTTCAGCTGGTGTTTAACTTGACCACTGATTACCAATGCACTACACCCACCATCCTTCCAGTCCCTAGACTTCACACTCTTGACTCAGACGCAAGCCTGTTTCTTTACCTTTGCTTTGAGAGAATAACATGTAGGCAGGGATCATGTTGTGAAGGACACTAAATACCATTTTTCTGAGTTCAGTCTTTCATCCTAGGACACTCAGGAGCTAGTGAAGAATTCCAGGCAAAGGAATGACATTAGATTCCATTTGGAAGACACTTGCAGCAGTGAGGAGAAAGGATGGAGGCAAGAAGAGAAGGATGGCAAGACCAGAGGCAGGGAGACCAGTTAGGCCTTGGGAAGGATCCAGATGAGACATGACCAGGGCTCCTTGCCGCAGGCATCTGACCCCGCCCCTTGGAACCCGCTCTCAGAGCAGAGCTGGTGAGGAGGCTCCAGTCTGCACCAGGGTTAACAGAGGCAGGGCATCTGTCTGAAGTCTAACCAACCCTGAAGGGGCAGCTTCCATTTCTCAGACACCTTCACCGAGTATTAGTTCCCTCCAGGCTGAGTTGTCAGGAAAAACTGAACTTCATCTCTCTGTTTTAGACA
>RJWM01028614.1:0-26126 GCA_004363535.1 Dasyprocta punctata
AAGAAACATGGCACCGATACAAGAACCATGATCTGGAAAACTCATAACAATCCTGGACTCATAATTCCTCCATATTAGCCTCTTTTTAATACATCATTTTTCACATCTTTTTTCATACACCAATTCAAAGCATGACTTGGAGTGTAGATACTTCAGGAGCCATGACAGGCTCAAATCAGATTCCACAAAGTGTAGTCCTCTAAAATTATCAAAACCCTTTCACCGAGCTATTTTCTTGCTAGAATTGAATCATGAGAGATAATCAAATATGTGACCAGAGATTTTCAATGCTATATCCATGTTCCTATTTGAGAATCCCTTATCTCCTTGATCTTCCTCCTCCTCCTCCCTAAAGATAGCCCAGGTTTGCTGCCCCCCTCCATACAGGCTCCCAGCCCTGCCTAGAGAGGACAGCAGATACTTGAAATGCTATTGATTTCTGTAAGAAGCTTTTCAGTCCATCTGAATTTTCAAAGTATAACATTCTCAAGGAAAGAATGGAACTTCTTTCTGCTAATATCAATAATAATATAATTCTGCTGTTTTTGGGCAAAGACCCAAGACTTTTACATTCAGTTATAAAATATAATTCATATTTTATAGGCAGAACAACCCAGTTATATAAAGATGAAACCAAGATTTACTCTAACTCCAGGATCCCATGACATCATTCTTTGTTACTGGGATGAGTTTGATGCTTTTACGTTATCAAAGTTGTCACTATTCTCTGGCTTACTAAATGATCTCTTTCCACAGAGGTTGGGGAAAGAAGAATGAGTAGAATGTTGAAAAAAATTCCAACCTAGAGACTTCTGTGACCAGCAGATCATTGGCAGCACCTCCCCCTAGCCCCAGAGACCTCTGCAGCCTGTGGATCATCAGCAGTACCTCCTGCCTCCACACCAGAGACCTCTGCAGCCAGTGGATCATCATAGACAGCACCTCCCCTTCCACCCTGGAGACCTCAACAGCCCAGGGACCATGAGTGCCCTGGCCACCATCTGCAGAACCCTGGGGGCTGCTGAAAGCCTCAACAACCCCTCACCCGCACAGAGAACATCAGCAGGCCTGTGACAGCGTGGTCAGTTTCCCTCTCAAATAGAGGACCTCAGTGGGTCAATAGCAACGAGCCCTCCCCTCCAGCTGTTGAACTTTGGAAAACCCAGAAAGTGTGTGTGAGTCCTTCTTCCATAAAAAGAACACCAGGTGGGTTGAGGAGAGCACTGACAAGGCTCCCCCAACCTGGAGGAACTTGAAAGGGCCAAGGAAACCCCAAGTGACACAGTAGGTCCCAGGTGAGGCACACAATACATCCAGGTAAATCTGGCAGCCTGGAACAGCCTGAAGTCACAGTAAAAACAGAAGCTGAAGAGTGGCTTACATCAACACTCCTAGGTTAGTTAGCCTAGGGAGAATATAAGACTCACCCAACAGGACCTGCAGGAGGAATTCAGGTGACTGGTCCCTCCCCTTCATTGTGTGACCCAGCAATTGAACAAGCATCACCCCTGTAGGACCGTATGACACACACAACAGTCAGTTGAGACTACCAGGATTGAAAGACAAAAATATTAACCCAAAAGATTAAAATGACAAGATGAAAAAGCAAAATGTAATCTCAAATGTCCAGTCTGTCAGGAACAAGTATGGGAGACATTGAAATAGAGGACATTAGAAGTCACACACCTGAAAATTCTGAAAACATAGCAAGTGAAATAAAGAAACAAATCCATGAAGCTACTGAGGAAATCAGATTAGAAATAATCTCTCAGGTAAAGAAGAAATGCCAACATTAATAAAGGAATTACTCAGTATAGCTAGAGAAGACATAGATTAAAAAAAAGCACAGGAGCATGGGAAAATGATGAAAACCTTGAATGAACAATTTAGGAAAGAAATAGAATGCATGAAACACATTCAAAGAGATATTCAGGAAATAAAAAATACCATTGAAAGTTGGCGAAACTGTTCGAATGAAGGTGAGAATAGACTTTCAGTCCCTGAAGACAGGATCACAGCTAGCAATCATGAAAGGAAAGAACTTGTAAAAATAACAAGAGAGCATTAAATAGCAATTCAACAGCTTCAAGATGATGCAAAGAGAAGCAATATAATACTGATATGGTCAATGAAAATGCAGGAGTCAATGCAACTAACTTAATAAAACTATTTGCAGAAGTAATAGTGGAAAATTTCCCAAACATGGGAAAACCATTAGATATACAGATAAATGAGGCATACAAAATGCCAAACAGTCATAACCAAAATAAATCTACACCCAGATGTATAATAATTAATATCCCAGACATACAGCACAAAAACAGAATACTAAAAGCTGTTACAGAAAAGACACAACTCACCTATCAAGGAAAGCCTATTATAATCACAGCAGACTTCTCAGCACAAACCCTCAAGTCAAGACCAGCTTGGAGTGAAGAATTTCAAGCCCTGAAAGAAAACAACTTTCAAATCAGATTGATGTACCCTGCAAAACTTTCTTTCAAAATTGATGGAAAAATACGATACTTCCATGGCAAAGAATAACTGAAGAAATTCATGTCTACCAGGCCAACCCTAGAAAGAATACTGAAAGACATACCAGAGAGAGACAAAAATGACTACAACTCCCAGAACAACAACAGAAAGAAACCACCAGGCAGGGTAAGCAATTAAATGAGGATGAAAAGCAGGAAATCAACAACAAGAAAATAACATGACTCAGTCAAGCCAGTATATATCAGTCATATCCATCAATGTAAATGGCCTCAAGTCACCTATTAAAAGATATAGGCTGACAGAATGGACCAAGAAACATGATCCAACAATATGCTGTATACAAGAAACATTTCTGGCTCAAAAGGAAACTCACAGACTGACAGTCAAAGGATGGAAAACAATATTCCATGCGACAGGAACCCAGAAAAAAGCAGGGGTAGCTACTCTATTTGCAGACAGTTGTAAGCTTCAAACCAAATATGATCAAAAGAAATAAAGAAGGTCACTACATACTTGTTAGGGGAAAAATTCAGGAGGAAGAGTTGGCAATCATAAATACATATGTACCAAATACGGGAGCACCCAACTCTATAAGACAAATACTAATAAACATGAAAAACCAAATATGCAATAACACAATTGTAACAGGGGACCTTAATACCCCATTGTCACAAAGAGATAGATCAACTACACAAAAAGTCGGCAAAGAAATAACAGAACTGATTCAAACCTGTGAAAAAATGGACTTAGTATATGTTTACAGGGTCCACCCAACAACATCAGAATATACATTTTTCTCAGCTGTGGATGGGACATTCTCTAAAATAGACCATAAAGTAGCTCGTAGAACATGATTAAGTAAATGCAAAGGGATTGAAATTATCCCACGCATATTATCTGATCATAGTGCACTGAAATTGGAAATGAATGGCAAAAGAAACTGAAAAATCTACATAAACACATGGAAATTAAATAACAACCTCTTGAACAACCAATGGGTTACAGTTGAAATTAAAGAAGAAATTAAACAATACCTAAAATTCAATGAAAACGCAGGTACAACATACCGAAGCTTGTGGGACACAATGAAAGTGGTTCTATGAGGGAAATACATAGCAATAAATTGTCACATCATGAAAACAAAATGAGCATGAATAAATGACCTAATGCTACACCTCAAGATTCTAGAAAAAGAAGAGCAAGCCAAACCCAAAGCTCATAGAAACAAGGAAATTATAAAAATCAGAGCAGAAATTAATGCAATTGAGACTAAGAAAACAATACAAATAATCAATGAATCAAAGAGCTGGTCCTTTGAGAGAAGAAAAAAATTGATAAACCTCTAGCCAACCTTATCAAGAAAAAGAAAGAAAAATCTCAAATTCATGTAGTAAGGAATGAAAAGGAAGAAATTACTACAGATTCTATGAAATTTCAGATGACCATGAATACCTACTTTGAAAATCTTTACTCACATAGGGTGGGAAACACAGAGAAAGTAGACAAATTCCTAGAAATATATGAATTACCAAACCTGAATCATAAAGATATAACAAGTTTGAGTAACCCAGTATCAGCTACTGAAATTGAAAATGTGATTAAAAACTTACCAACAAAGAAAAGCCCAGGTCCTAGTCAGTGCCATTCATGGACTGTGTGGGGAAAGAACCAGGCCTCATCCTCACTGGGAGGTGATCCCCACCTGGAAACCAGTGCCATGTGCGGGCTGCTGCCAGAGTGGGGACAACTACAGCCAAGCCTCTCTCTCTGAGTCAGCGCCATCTGCAGACTGTGTAGTGAGAAAACCAGACCTCACCAAGAAGTGATCCTGGCAGGGAAACCATATCATTTTCATTGTTTTGTTGGATTGGGTTTTATTTTCTTTTGTTGTGTTTGATTATGTTAAATCTGATGGCATGAACATCTATTTGAAAGATCATAAGACATATTATGGTAGCCATTTTGGATTTACTATTGGCTTGTTTTGAAGTCCTTTGTTGCATTCATTGCTTTGTCTTTATTGTTTCTATTCTATTGTGTTCTGTTTGAATTTTACTATGTCTGAAGGTATCTGCAGCTATTCTGAAGATAACAAAAAGCATTATGGTAACTATTGTTGATTTTGTAAGGTCTTTAAGTCCTATATCACTTATACTGATTCATTTTGATTGATTTTATCATTTTATTTTCCTTGGTTTTATTCTTTAAAAAAAAAAAAGCCCAGGTCCTGATGGAGTCACAGCTGAATTCTACAAGAAATTTAGAGAAGATTTAACTCCAGTACTCCTCAAACTCTTCAATGAAATTGAAAGGGAAGCAATCCTGCCTAACTCATTCCTGGAGGCAAGTATTACACTCATACCAAAACCAGAAAAAGACCCAACCAAAAAGAAGAACTATAGGCCAATTTCCCCTATGAACATCAATGCAAAGATTCTCAATAAATTACTAGCAAAGAGAATGCAGCAAATCATCTAGAAGATTATACATCACGACCAAGTGGAATTTGTCCCAGGAATGTAGGGACCGTTTAACATACACAAATCAATAAAAGTAATACACCACGTCAACAGAACCAGAGGCAAAAATCACATGATCATCTCAATAGACACAGAAAAGGCTTTTGAAAGTCCAACACTTGTTTATGATAAAAAAAAATTTTACAGAAACTTGGAATAGACGATATCTACCTCAACCTGATAAAAGCCAGCTATGGCAGACCAACAGCCAACATTATACCAAATGGACAAAAACTGAAAGCTTTCACTCTAAAATCAGGAACAAGACATAGATGTCCACTATCACCACTCCTATTCAATATAGTTCTGGAAACATTAGCTGGAGCAATTAGACAAGAGAGAGAAATAAAGGAATAAGAATAAGAAAGGAAGAAGTTAAATTATCACTATTTGCAGATGACATGGTACTCTACATAGAAGACCCTAAAAACTCCATCAAAAGGCTACTAGAGTTAATAAACAAATTCAGCAGAGTAGCTGCATGCAAAGTCAACACTCAAAAATCAATAGCATTCCTGTACACAAACAGCAAACTCGCTGAGAGAGAAATTATGGAAATAACATCTCTCACAATAGCATCTAAAACAATGAAATACTTAGGAATCAACCTAACAAAGAATGTAAAAGACCTATATGCTGAAAACTACAGTACTGTAAAAAAGGAGATTAAAGAGGATGTTAGAAAATGGAAAGATATCCTTTGCTCTTGGTTAGGAAGAACCAACATTATGAAAATGGCCATACTCCCAAAAGTTTTATACAGATTTAATGCATTCCCAACCAAAATACCATTAACATTACATACAGATCTAGATAAAACATTCCTAAAATTCATTTGGAAACAGAAGAGACCTAGAATAGCAAAAGCAAGTCAGGGCAACAAAAGCAAGGCAGGAGGCATCTCAATCCCTGACTTGAAATTATACTACAAAGCTACAGTGATAAAATCACCATGGTACTGGTAAAAAAAAAATAGACCTGAGGATCAATGGAACAGATTAGAAGATGCAAATACAACTACAAAGATACTAAGCTCCCTTATATTTGACAAAGGGGCTCAATATGTTCACTGTAAGAAAGATAGCCTCTTTAATAAGTGGTGCTGGAGAAATTGGTTTTCCACATGCCAAAGACTGAAACTAGACCCTTGTCTATCACCATGCACTAAACCAAAGTTAAAATGAATCAATGATCTAAATATTAAAATAGAAACACTAAATCTACTGGAAGACAAAGTAGATAGAAATCTTGAAGATATAGGGGTAGGCAAAGAGCTCATGAACAAAATGCAAACCGCATGGGAAGTACTTCAAAGAATCAACATTTGGGATCAAAAAGTTTTTGCACTTCAAAATAAATCACCAATAAAGTGAAAAGAAAACCCACAGGATAGGAAAGAATTTTAGCCAACTGTCCCTCAGATAAAGGACTCATATCCAGAATATATAAAGAATTGAAAAACATCAGGCCTCCTCCAAATTCAAAGACCCAATCCAAAAATGGGCATCTGAGATGAACATGCACTTTTCAGATGAAGAAATACAAATGGCAAATAAATACATGAAGAAATGCCCAACATCACTGGTCATTTGAGAAATGCAAATTAAAACAAAATTGAGATTCCATCTGACTCCAGAAAGAATGGCTGTCATCAAGAAGTCAACTGATAACAAATGTCAGCTAGGCTGTGGGGGAAAAGGAACAATTCTCCACTGTTGGTGGGAGTGTAGATTGGTGTGAGCACTGTGGAAATCAGTATGGAGATTCCTCAAAAAACTAGGATTGGAAGTCCCATTCAATCTAGCTATTCATCTTCTGGGCACTTTCCCAGAAAAATTGAAAGTGTCATGCCACAGCGATATATGTGCACTCATGTTTATGGCACCACAATTTGTAATAGCTAAATCTTGGAAACAACCAAAATACCCATCAACCACAGAATGGATGAAAAAGATGTGGTTTTTTATACAATGGAATATTACTCAGCTATAAAAAAGGATGATGTTAAGTCTTTTATAGGTAAATGGAGGCAACTTGAGACTATACTCATAAGTGAAATAAATCAGACTCACATTTGTAAATATTGTATTGTCTTCCTAGTGTAAAAAAATAAATAATAATAAAAAAACTGAAAGAGTAACAAGATCCAAAATGTAAAATAGATAATGTAATAATGAAAGGGAAAGAAAGTGCTCAAAATTAAAGAACAGCTGGGATAGAGGAAAAAAGAAATGGAAGAAAGGAAAAGATTATATATATGTAGGTATACATATATAACTGTATGTATGTATAAATATGCAAGATAGATAACTATGCTACTAATTCGCTGTTAGTTTATCAAAAAGAATAGTTTGTGTTTTCATTGTTTGATTGTCTGATCATTTTTTATGCCTAGATCTTGTAACTTGAACAACTACTTCTAAGAGAACAATATACAATATATTAACTAGTGTTGATTTCTTACTATTTGTTTGCCTGTTTTTTGAAATTCTGTATTATTTCTACCCTTTTTCTGTTTTGCTTTTTAAAATAATAAAAAAAAAATTCCAGCCTATATCACCCAAGAATATTAATCATGGTACCTGAGTTCACACACGAATTTCATTTATATTTCATATACAGCTTTATCAACAATCTGGTGGTAATTTTACAGGATATTTTTAGTGCATCTGCATTTTGACTGAAAGCCATCTCATGAAGTTAGGCATGGAATTTTCCACTTGTGATGTCATGCTGGCATCCTAAAATGTTTCAGATTTTGGAGTCCTTCAGATTTTGGGTTCTCAGATTAGGGCTGCTCAACCTGTATATTTATCATATCCATATCTGAATGGCTGGAAGTGTATGTTTCAAACTCTGCTGAGTATGTTTTATCTCTGCTGAGAAAAATGTTATTTTTGCTTTGTGCTTTTCTGAATTACTGAAATTTTACAAGTAGTACATTTATACTTCAAGCAAAAAGTTCATTCAAAACATATCTCGAAGTGACATCATAAAACCATACGCTAGCATGAGTCAGCCTGAGCTCCAGTAGCTACTAAGGAAAGTTTGATGACTCTCGCAGTACAGTAATTAAGTGAACTTACACTACCAGATAATAAGATATATTTTAATACTACAATGACATAATACAATAGCATAAAAATTGATAGTGAAAACAAATAGTCTAGAAATGAAGCCCAATATTACCGATTCAAAAAAAACAAATAGCAAGCATTAAAGTGGCTTAGGAAAAGGCGTTATTTAACAAGTGGTACTAAAACAGCAGGCTAGCTGTTTTAGGGGGAGGATAAATCACTCCCTTTAATATATAATAATATATTATGGGTAGATTAAATTAATGATTTTTAGACCTATGCTTGAAAGACCTAAAAGAAATAAGAATTACAAATTAATTTGTGAGGGCTGGGAGTTTGGCTCAGCGGCTTGCGCACCTGTCAGGCAGGCACGAGGTTGTGAGTTCAATCCCTGGTGCCGCAAAAAAAAAAAAAAAAAAAAAAAAAATTAATTAATTTGTGAGACAGGATTTAGAAGACCTTTCTAATCAAAATACCAAGGAAACAAGAGAAAATAATTTTCCTACATTTCTGTATATCACTGCCTCATATCAAAAACTGCCATGAATAAACCTAAAAGGTAAAAAATAAGCTAAAGAAAAATCTTCAAAATATGCCCAAGAGGCAATCATTGTATTATGACCAAGTAATTTGAGAGATATTGCATTCTATAAGCAAGAGTTAATATTGCTATATCATGCTACCATTTAGGTCAACGAGAGAAGACTGTCATTCTAATTTTTTTAAATATTGAAAATATATAGCCAAGCTCTCCACTCCATTAGGTAAGGAACTATAAGTCTCTTGTTTGCTGCTAATCCACAGTGTTCCACACATTAATGGGTAATCGATGAATATTGATTGACTAAAAGAGTGATAACCTACAAAAGAGTAAATAGAAGCAGCCATTTAAATGTTTTCATTTAAGAAGTTCAAAGACCACTGGTAATCAAGGACTGAAAGATGAAATAAAGATAAATTACTAAAGATTCATTAACTTAGCAAATAATGTGTTTTAAATTATATTTACTGCTGTCAAGGGCTCGCTTCGGCAGCACATATATTATTTATTGCTGATAAGGATATGTGAAAGGAGTACTATCACCTACTGATACTAAGAGTCTAAACTGGTTCAAATATCCTTTCAGGGAGAACTGCCAACTTCCAAAAATTCACTAAAAGGATGATTACAAAGCAAAAAAGAAGAGGTGCCCAATGTAGGTCTTTCATACAACATCTAGTTGTTCTTTTGGCCACATACACATAAATCTACAAGAAAGACAATATTGGAGCTGCCAGTGGAAAGGATGTTGTTCAAAAAAAGGATTGCTCAAAATGCCACCACAGCAAGACTGAGAGTCTGCAGCATTCCCCAGCATGCCATTGGCTTACTATAAACAAGCAAGCTATGGGCAAGATTCTTTGCCATGAGAACCAGTGTAGGTATTGAGCACATTAAGCATTTTATGAGCTGACATAGCCACCTGAGACACAGGAAGGAATATGATCAGGAAAAGAAAGAAGTCAGAAGGAAAGAAGCACCTGGGTTTCTCAGAGTGCCAGCCTGTGCCTCCCAAAGAAATACACTGTGGGAAAGTGGGAAGGAGCCTGCCCTGCTGGGACCTGTTCCCTCTGAAGTCATGTAACAGGTCCAAAAATAAATAAGGAAAAGGCCTTTGGACCATAAAGAAGGAAGTTCAGATTTTCCAGAGAGCAATTTGTCAATGCACTTAAATATCTCATAATTGTTTTGACCCTTCACCTGTATTTTCATTTCTGGGAATTTATTCTGAGACAAGAAACCAAATATATACACACACCAAAAAAAAAACAATCTCTGCAACAGTGATGTAAATTGGCAACAACTTGACTGTTAAACATAGGGAATTGGATATACATATAAAATTGTGATGGAGTATTTAGGTATATGGAAAATTGTGTATTATAAAACAAATCTAAAAAGACAAACGTACATATACATTTAGTTGTGCTTTCCTGGCTCCCTTGATGTTCTCAGTCGATTCAAATATTCATTTTCATGGTCACTGTGACTTTGGGCACACAGGCTAAGAATCAAGGACAAAGCTCTGCCCCCACCGTGTCCCCACCCACACCCCCGTAAAGCAACCTGCTCATTTGGAGGTCTGGCTAAATTGATAGCAACTAAGGTACATAAAACATAAGTGCTAGTATTGTTTTGTTCATTTTGCAGGCCTGGGGCTGGAAGCCTGAGCATCTCTTTGAAAGATGATAGTATGCAATGTAGCAAAAATGGGGGACTCTCTTCTGTCTTATCTTCAAGGCCCAATATTGTTCTCACTGTTTTGCTTTATTCTGATTAATTATTTTTGACCTTATTTTATACTCTGTTTTTATTGGTTTTATTGTGTTTTTTTTTTCTTTTTTGGTTTGATTTTACTATACCTGTTGGAATAGTCAACTATTCTGAAAATAACAAGATATACTATAGTAGCTATTGTTTTCATAGTAGCTTTCTTTGAAGTTCTGCACCAGTTCTACTGCTTTGTTTTGACTGACTTCATTCTGTTATATTTTGTTGGACTTTACTATCTTGAAATTAAAAAAATAAAAAAGAAAGAAACAGTAGTTGACATGTACTCTGTATGCAATTATCCTAAGAACTTTATGTAAGGTAATTGCCGTCAAATAAGAAGCACAGATTTCTTATTTTACAGACTAAAAAATCAAGGCTGAGAAAGTGAGCTGTCTAGGGTCACACACCTTGTAACTGGCAGACACAATACTGTTTTTTGCAACAGGGTCTAGGAACCAAGATCTGGGTACAAGTTCTTACCAGGGATGAGAGGGGATGCAAGTATATTCTTTCTGTGAGTTGCTTCTTTGTCACTTCCAGTGAGTATTTAATCTTGTTTAATCTTTCACTCAACAACATTTAATGAGCACCTCATATGAGCCAAAGCCTGATGTAGATAATGTGGGTAAAATAAACAAAATAGAAATTCTTCCTTTTATAGAACTAGTGTGCTGTTGAAGGCAGAAGGTGTGTATATGTTTGTGTAATAGAGAGAGATATATCTAAATCTTGTCAATGAAGATAGAGGGTAGAGATAAAGATTTAAAAATAGAGATGATAGGAATTGAGACCTAAATATGGGGAGAGAGAGATAAAGACATTTCTGTGAGAGATTTAAAGATGCTGAGATGGAGGGGGGGAGAGAGAGAGAGAGAGAGGGAAATAGAATAGACAATAGAAAGATAAGAAAGATGGATAAGCAAACACAAAAAGAGAAGAGGAAAAGATTTGGTGGTGTTAAGAAAATAAAGCAGAGTAAGAGAAATAGAGAGAGACTGAGTATAATGAGCGGGATAAAATTTTTTATCAGTTAGTATGGAAAGCTTTGCTAGTACAATGACCCTTAAGCAGGGCCTTTAAACAGCTATTTCATATACTTTGGGTCTTTATATCAAAGAAGGTGTGAGCTCAATGTGTCCCATCTAAACATCCCCTGAGAAGAGCTTTACTCATTCATTTATCTTGGAGTAAGTTAGACATTAATTTCATTATGCAAGACTGTGGAAGATACTACAGATGTCTTAAGCTTCCCGAGACTAAGATTTGTGTGAATGAAAGAACTTTACTGAGGAGCACCATGGGAACACCTCCAAGCTCAAGATCAAGGGGCACAGCACTGGGCAGGGACACATGTTGACTCTGGGCCTCACGGGAAACTCTGGAGCTAAGATGGTACTATAGGGCCCAGCAGGACAGGGTTTGGAACCTTCTCATCACCCAGGAAGTGGAGGCAGGCTGTCTGGAGGATGGTACAAACCTGAAGGACGGCTGCTCCCTCCTGCAGAAGACAATTAAAAGTGAGGAACTCGGATGTAAACTTGTAACAGCAACACTCGTAGCAACTTCATCCACAAGCACCCTGGTGCAGAAGGAGCAGTCACCACACTGACATTGCCAGGGCTTCATCATGAGGTTGTTAAGAACATTTTGGTCAGAGGCACTTGGGGTCAAACCTTGTTTCCACTGATTATCAATTGTATGACTCTAAGCAAGTAACATAACTGCTTTATTCCCAGGGTCCCTTGTCTGTAAAATAAGGTAATATGTTATTTCTTCTCGTAGTTCTCAAAATCAGATGTACTGGCACAGATATATGCCCATGGTTTACCATGGGAAGCACTGAATAAATTGTAGGTAGAAATAAATGTTCTATTTTTGCTCTCAAGACATTCCTAACACCCCTAACATGCCACTATTTACAATTTAGCAAGTGTGTTCTAATAACTCACTAAAGTCCCCATAGGGGTGCCCACCTACTCTGCCTTTCTCTGTTCTTCAGAGATGGGGTTCACCCAACTCCTCAGCCTCAGGACAAGCATATGACTGAGGCCTGGGCAATCAGTGCAGTGCGTCCTCTGCCATGGATCTTGGAAGAATCACTGGAACTGAAATCCTTCCAACAAATCTGAAACCACTCCGCAATGAAACCCTTCCCTGCAGCTTCTGATGAACTTTCATGAAAATGTGCTCTGTTTCCCTGGAAATTCTAGCTCTAAGGAGCAAAGACAGATTCTGAAGTGCCTAAGAGTCATCTTTTCTAAAATTTTGAGTGAGCCAATTTAAACCTAAGTCAGCCCAAAAGAAGAAAAAAAAGAAAAACCAAACTGGGCACACAGCTGTAATCCCAGCACTCGGGAGACTGAGGGAGGAGGATTGCCAGCCTGGGTTACATAATGAGTTCAAGACCAGCCTCAACTACAGAGTAAGACCCTGTCTCAAAAAAAAAAAAAAAAAGAGAGACCCGAGATATAGTTCAGTGTCATAAGCAGTTGCCTGGAAAGTGCAAGGTCCTTAGTTCAATTCCCAGTACAAGAGAGAGAGAGCAAGAGAGAGAGAGACAGAGACAGAGACAGAGACAGAGACAGAGGAAAGAAAGAGGGGAAGGGAGGAAGGAAAGGAGGGAGGCAGGGAGAAAGCCAGTCAGCCAATATATGAGATAGAGATCTCAAATGACTATGATTGAGTTCCTGGATCCTGCCCTACCTGAAACTAGAATTCTGGGTTTTATGGTAACATGAATCAAGAAATTCTCTTTTTGAATTGGGATTGTCACTGTGTTTAAACCAACACAGCCACGCCAGACGAGACTTGACTCCAAATTCTGTGAATGTGTGATTACCTTGCAAAATCAGAGGTGGGGATCCTGATATAAAGAGAATGGAGAGACAACAAGCAATCAAACCCCCACCCTATGACAAGCTGATAGTGATAACCCCTAGTACCATATGATAAAAGTATACTTCACCTCTGCTCTTCCCCTTAAAAATTTATAATCCTAATCCAGCCCTGAGGAAATCATCAAATTTCAATAGAGGGGAATTCTACAGAACAGCTGATAAGTACTTTGCAAAACCATTAAGATCATCAAAAACAAGTGAACTCTGGGGAGTTGTCACAGCCTAAGGAGGCAGGATGGCCATGTGAGGGACGTGGAGAGTCAGGCATGCCTTCAGAGTGGGGATAGGTTCTGAGAAATTCACCATCAGTGTGGCTTTGCACACTTTCACAGAACATGCGTACACAAACTAACATGGTATTATGGCTTGTGTTTAGATGTCACACTAAAGCCTCATGCCGTCATAGGTGGGGTTTTTTCAGAGGTGGCTGGATTTCTAGTGTGTGATGCTGGAATTGATTCATGGTACTGATTATGGACTGAAATCTCTTAAAATTGTGAGCTAAATAAACTTTTCCCTCTTTAACTTTGGGTGATAGCAATTTTGTCTCAGCAGCAAGAGGAAAGTAATGAAAACAGGTGGCTACAACATCACCCAGAGGTACAATCTTATGGGATCACAGTCTATTGCTGTGGTAGATTAACTAATAGTCAATCGTAACATCTAGCTGAACTGAACCAGTGTGGTGCAGGCCCATCTGAGGATTGTTGCCAACAGCATAAAAGGAGAACTAGAAGTGAAGATGGCATGCTGTTGATTCTCCTGAAGGAGATTGTCATGCTGGTTTTCCTGATATAAACTCAGCTGTTATCCTTGGATGAGCTCAGGTCCTTGCTGTCTTTGAGGATGGCTGCAGTTCTCTTCAGGCAGGTTCTGGTACTTACTTTGAGCATCACTTCCTGGCTCCAGTGGAGATCACTCAATCTGCTGGCACAGATCCTTCTTCCCACTGGTGCGGACTTTCTAACTTCCACCACTGACCTTTGGGCCTTCCCAGGGCAGATCGTTGATACAGACTTGCATGACATATTGCCATGGGCTCTAGGTCTTCAGTTGGACTCATGCAGGACATTGCTGTGGGATCCAGGCTCTCAGCCTGATTCTTTGGGTCTCTAGTACACGGACAGATCTCCTGCACTCTTCTACATTTGACTTTTGAGTAAATATTATAAAATAATCCTATAAATTGTGTCCTGTATTGAATCTATTCCCTTGTAAACCTTGACTACAACAATTGCTTAACAAAGCATTGTTAGGTGCCACATGATCTTATTACAGAAAAACTAATAATACTGGAATAAAAAGAGGAGAAGGAGAATAGTGGCCACATCCACTTGCAGTTAGTCTTTGCTCTGAGAGTTCAGTGGACTGATGGTGGCAGAAAACTACTCCCCACACTCTAGAGACTGGAGCCAGCTGTCACCTCCTTGGGTACATCTCTCCATCTCAGTGCCTCTCCCATTCAGTCAGCACATAGGACTCTGTGAAGCACTGGGGCTCAAAGAAGTTCAAGCTATGGCCTTGCATGCAAGTAATCTGCAATCAGGGAAGGAGTGAGCAGAAGGTAGAACTCTCTTCTCTGACAATGGCTCTTGGAAACATCATGTCCCTGGCTTTGTTATCCTTCGAAATAAGTCAGTGCTTGGCTTAAGGATCTTGTACACTGTGGAACTGGATCATTACAGACAAAAACACAAGAGAAGAATGGATCATGACCAGAAGCTCTTAAACATAGACAGATCCACTGTCATTTATGTTAAATTCTTGAGACAGATGTGCTTCAGAACTCAGAATTTTCAAAATTTTAGGAAGCAAAAATGGCACATTACCAAGGGCTCCAGACGAACCAGAACCATATCCCAGAATCAAATATATTAATAGTATCAAAGCATAGCATGAATAATCATTCTAAGTGGAATAAATACAATGACTAAAAACAGCTTCATGTGAATTACAATCAGGTTTTGCCACAAATGAGTTTTTGTGCCAAATTTATAATGAAATTCTTGGTTTTTCCAAGCTTTTGTGATATGGAAATTTTGCATAAGGTACTATAGACTTCATTAACCCTCTTAGCTTCGATCCTTCAACCAAAGATCAGTACACATTCAGCATCTCTAATTCGAAAATCCAAAGTCTAAAATGGCCTAAAATGTGAAACATTTTTAGTGAGCGCACACTTGACCAAGTAACAGATCACAGTCAAAACCTTCATGCATTTAAAATACATTGTATGCAATTACCTTTAGGCCATGTGCATAAGGTGTATAGGAAGCAAAAATGAATTGCATGTGTACAATTTCATGTGTGGATCCCTGAGGTGCTACAACCCATGTGGCTCTTGAGGTTTTTGGGATGAAGGACCACAAGAGGATGAGAAAATAAAGAAGAAACAAAACTGGGGTCAGGTGGAGTCCTCATCCTCCTGATGGGAGGAAAGGAACTGCTTAACCAATGTTTATTTATATATTCAGGAGGATGGTGTCAATTTTAACCCCACTGCCTAGCTACCCATTACTTGGATTGTCTAGGGGTTTGGTGCTTTTTTGCGCTGTAGCAACTTTTTTATGTGGCTTGCCCCTGGCGCTCTTTGTTTCTGGGATGGTCATGCCCTGGCCATGCCACAGCCCTGCACGTGTGGTCAATTTCCAGCTTCAGTGGTTCCCAGTACCAAGGTATCACATCATGACTATGCAAATATTCCAAAATCTGAAAAAAAAAAAAAACCCAAAATTGGAAACACTGCTAGTCTAAAGCGTGGCAGATAAGGAATACTCAGCCTAAGAACCTCATCCTTTCCTATGGTTTATTTCCTAACCCTGAGGAAGATTATCCTTAATGTTCCCTTCAAACTTTCTTGAGTCACACAATAATATGGGTGTTTTGAAAACCTTGGACTGAACTGGCTTCTCTCCCCAGCCTATTTCTGTAATTCTCCTGACCTCACAAATACATTACTCAGCGGTTCTCACACTTAAGCTCACCTCACAGTCACCCAGAAGGCTTATTAAAGTCCTGATTACTAAGTCCTGCCCCAGGGTTTTTGTTCCGGGAGACTGAGGTAGGACCCAGGAACCATACTTACAACCAGTTCCCAAGTAACACTGAAAACTCTCTCCTCACAACCACACTTAAAGAGTCCACTGCTTTACTTCACAAAGCTTCTTCATCCCACACTGAAATAAATCAATAAACACTGAGGTGCGTTTTTCATCTCAATAATCTCCCCAGTGAACTCAGTGTGTAGTTCATGGCTCACAGCTACCTGGTTGTTCAACACATAAAGAGATGGAAAACCATCCTAGGTACTTACCAGAAAAACTTTTGCTGCCATGGAATTATGTAGGAAAACACTCTTAGAAGCCCAGGTTAGATGCTTCTATGACAGACAATTCAAAAATGACAACCCTAAACAGGGGAATCAAATTTTGATTTTAAAACATTCCTGAGTTAAAATTTCTTTCCCAGATCTACTGTATGCAATGTGATTTAAAAAATGTGGTGAATGTTAAATTTTTTAAAGATTTATTGCACTAAAAAACACAGTGCCTTTAATCCCCCTCAAAATACACCCCTTCACTTCAAACACATTTAACCGCCATTGTTTGCCACTTTCTGAAGCAGTTTGGAAGTTGTCTTTCACGACTTCTCATGGCTACCTCAAAGTCTTAAATTGATTCAAAGTGTTTGCAGCCATTTCTGTCAAATAAAAATATGACAGAGAATTCTCATCCACCTTATTCACTGGATCCGGTACCATGTGACTTGTGACGCTTTCTCAAAGTCAAAATGACCATGGAAGGTAAATGCTTTTAATTAATTCAGGGCATCAAGCAGCCACAACAGAACAATTAAAACATTCAAGAAAGAGAACTTCCAGAACTTTCAAATAGTTGCAAGAACAATGGGATAAGTATTTGAAGTAGGAATTATTTTGAGGAGGATTCACAGTAATGTACCTTTTACTGCAATGTTCTTAATCTAAACATTCACCATGTTTTTGATCATACCTCGTATCATTTTGCTGTGTATGGAGAAAACAAACAACAACAAAAAACTTTGGGAATGATTTTTCAGAAGTTAATAAATACACAAATATTATTCTCCTTTTACCATATGTAACCGTCAGTCAAAAAGGTGTCTTTGGTGGGTGCAGATTCTCTTCATTTGGTAGGGAAATTGTGTAAACTCTCATGATTTGATCCTCTTAACTTCTCTACTTAAAAGTCAGTAATCTACTTACAGTCCAGGTTATCTCTTTTCATCCATTTAGTATTTTTTTATTACTCTATCTTTATCTTCTATATCTTAACCCACTAAGCCCAGGGGGAAAAAGATCTCTTCTTATGCTTTCTATGTTTGTTTCAATTCCAACAGGAGAAATGGCCTGATTGGTAAATAAAAACCAGTAGATCTACTGAGGCACAGAAAAGCTCTGCACTGTTATACTGAAGACACTCAAGAGCCAGGGCAACCACTAGCTCACATTCTTGGAGTCCTTCAAGGTTTATAAAAGTTGTCTCTTCTTTGTATTCCCCTAGCACTGCATTTCCTCAAATATCTTAATGCTAAATAAAAATACATGTCTATTGAATGTTTTTGTCTCATTTATAATTTTGAATATTCCATCAGCATTCTTATTCACCTCAGTTACAAATTTTGTTATTTCGTCTATATCATGAATTCAATGGATTTTAGAGTTTTGATCCGGAAGCTTATTCATGATTTATAATTTTACAAATAAGGAACATCCTTTTTTCCCAACAATAAAGACAATCCTGTAAATTAGTGAGTGTGTGAAACACAGAAAGTGTGTGTGTGTGTGTGTATACATATGTGTGTGCTCAGGATACCAAACCCAGGGCCTCAGGTATACTCAGCACACGTAGTCCCAACTGAGTTATACCCCAGCCACATCCAGTCTGTTTCTGTCAAACACCTAATGTACTTCTGTATTTCCTTAAGCATATAACATATTTAATAACAGATACCTTTAATGAGCACAAATCATCGGTTAGCTCACAGCTTGCTCCCAGATTATCAGTTGAACAGGGATGATCAATTACTTTTCAAAGATTTTTTGCTTTGCCAAACAATTAACTACAGTTTCCTTAAAATAGTCACACGTAAAAGCAAAAGTACCCGCGTATATTTTAATATGCATTTCTGTTTCTAAAAGTAAGAGTAAAGATAAAATAGGAAAGAAACAAAACAGTCATACTCTTGTTTTTGGCTTGCAGATTCTGCCTCATTGGACTGAGTTCTGTTTCCTAACAGAAAGGATCAAAGCACGCGTCCTTCTGTGTGACAGTTGGACAGAACATAAGGAAATGTGGCCACACACCCTAAATGCAGCTCACACCAAGCAGCCAGGTGAAATTCATGCCTAGAGAGATTTGGAGATGCCTTACATATAGAGTTACCCAGAGAAATAACTAAATTGTCTGATGAACAAACTGTGATTTTCAAGTACCCCTTAGCAACAAGAGATGGAGCCAAAGAATTTGCCCCATGAGGGTAGTTCTAAAATAAGGACCTATTCCTATACCTCCTTCAACAAGAGTGCTATCTCTGGCCCCAGTTCAGGATATTAAAATTGGATTTTTTTTATGTACTGTCCATTTTATGCTGTAAATGCTTCCATCTTTTCATGCTACTTAACTACTTTTTATTTTTTTATTTTTTATTTTATTTATTTAATTTTCTTAGAAACAAAGTCCAATCCTGTCTCCAGGGAAGGACCAGGTTTATATATGACTCTTAAAGGTCCACTTCATCATGCTCAGGGTACCTGCATCTGTGGAAGTAAGAATCGAGGGACTGAGAAACCTGGGAGCCAGGAGGTGCACACTTTCCTCCTCCAGATGTCACCACACCTGAAACTGTACCATCCATGTTGGGTGAACATGTATTTATTGCTGTCTTGTATGTGGCAGGTGTTCTAAAGCTAACGACATTGACTAACCTCATGCCTGCCGTCCGGTGGTCAGTGGCTAGTACAGGGGAGTTAATTACTGACCTTTCTCTGTAGCCTTCTTAATGTGCAACTATTTGTGAGCATAATCAATAAATACAGAATAGTATGAATTTGCACATCTGTTTTTTCCTTCAATCCTAAAGGATCTGTGAATGAAGATAATACATAAAGAAAAATATTCTCAATCCTTCCTAAATATGTACAATGACCCACAGACCCCAGTTTGTGAAAACTCACCGTCCCGCACAAAATACTCTGCTTCCAATCATCACCTTCCTATGCCCAAGAGCCAGTCATCTGCCAGTACTTAAAGGAAGCAGCAGATGGCACCAGACACTGGCAAATTAGTGTAACCATCCAAGAATGCTTGGTGAACAATATCGTCTTTCTCCTTGGGAGTCAGTATTTCACATACACTGCCTCACATTTGCCCTCATAGGTGTCATTTTCTCAGAAAAGAGTGGGAGAAATGAAAATAAACTGATACTCTGGCAAGATCAGCACCCACCATTATTCCTGTCAACATTCTAACCCAGTGCCAGGAGAGAACCAAGCAGCTAGGAGGCGGTTCCTGACTCCCCAGCTAGGTAACCTTAAGCAACTTTGAACTCTCCTTTCCTCATCTACTAATTACAGTCAGAAAGGCAACTTGCTCCCCAAAAGGAATGCATAAGAACCAAAAGCCACCCTGGATTTCCAAAGCTTTTGTAGACTGAGACAGGTTATTCATTAATTACCATTAGCACATTTCTGACCGGGATCAGAGCGCCTGTACACGCTGGGGTGGGGCGAAAGCCTCTTCCCTGCAGAAGCCTGAGTGCCCTGCCAGGAAACACGGTGTTGCCCGTGTGTTTGGCCAACACGCTACCCAGCATTCAGTGAGGAAACAGACAAGTTATTCAGCTCTGGATTCTGGGGATTTGCCCTCTTGGCTCGCCCAGTTAACATATCATCCCTGACTCACTTCCAATCTCAGGCAGACACCCTGAGGCACCGGCTCCCTCTTGTCCCAGCAGATTCTCAGTGAAAAAATAAACCCTAAGCAAAAACGGTACTATGAGAAAGAGTTTCTGGAGCCCCTCTCTTCTTCTATATCCTGATCTCATCTTTCTACACACATAATCCTGTGCCATCACTCATGCCCCGTCTATCCCCATCAGGACATGAACAGGCAAAGGGAAAGATGACTTTTCTTTTCTGGAAGGGTACTACCCCTTCCAGAAACTTCTATATTTTAAGTGAGAATTGCAGTGAAAGAACAGCATTGTGTCTGATGGAAAATAATCTCCAATGATCAAATTTGAGCAATTATGGGGAGAATGGTTTAAATTACTATCTTTTCTCACCAGAGAAATCATCTCCCATAAGTTTTAGCATCTGTCCCCCATCTTCTCCCCGGTCTATGCCAACTGACCACACTATGTAAGTTATACCCACTGGGCACTTTCCCTCCCACTGTGCCCCTCAGAGCCTACACTTTTTTTAAGGATAACTTTTTATTTTACATCTACAAGATTTGGGGCTCTTTCAGTTTTTGATCAGTTTTCTACAATCTCAATTTTAAGTGCAACCTGTGGGAAAAAAAGAAAAAGAAAGAAAGAAGTAAGAAAGAAAAACTAAAATTGTTGTTCCTCACTTCTTTTTATACATCCACACTTTTAAATTTCCTAACCTTTTACTCAATGTTGGAGCTGTTCTAGCTCCTTTCAACCTTGTACATACTTAGCAAAATTCAGTCTACTCCCACTCAGAATATGTGCTGTACAGGTGGTACTGTATTAATTAGCTTTTGTCCCATTGTTGGACAAAATACCCAAAACCTTGACTTAAAGAAGGAAAAGTTTAGTTTAGTTTATTTCACAGTTTCATAGGATTTAATCCAGCTGGCTCCAAGGTAGGAACATCATGGTGGAAGGGTTTGGTGGAGCAAAGATGCTTAGTTCATGGCAGTCAGGAAGCAGGGCCAGAGAGGAATTGGTGAGGAACCAGATATGGACCCCAAGGTTAGGCCCACTCAGACACACTTACAAGTGACCCACTCAGACACACTTACAAGTATGCTTTGTTAACCTTCTAAGTGGCCCTCAGGCCAAACAGGTTGATAATTAAGCTGAAACATCACGGTTATCTTCCTACTATACAGAACTAAATGGTAGTGCTCATTGGGCAGCATACATACTAAAATCAGAAGAACACAGAGATTAGCCTGGGCCCTGCACAAGGATGGCACTCAAATTTGTAAAGTGTTCAATATTTTTGGATAAGTAAAATTGATAAACCCTTTGTCAAACTTATCAAAAGACAAAGAAAACCTACATCAATATAAACAGAAATGAAAAAGACCAAATTATAAGACATCACTGAAAGCCAGAGAATTAAGAGAAAGTATTCTGAAAATTTATATGCTAATAAATTAGAGAATCCAGAAAAACTGGACACATTCCTAGACACATATTACTTACCAAAATTGAACCAAGAAGACATAAAAATATTGAACAAATGAATATCACACAATGAAATTGAAGCAATAATAAAAATTCTACCAACTAAGAAAAGCCCAGGAACCATTGGATTTACCACTGAATTTTGTCAGAACTGGAGAGAAAGACTAACATCCATACTCCTCAAAAATCCCCAGTAAGACACTTGGAAATAAAATTCAACAAATCATTGAAAATTTCACACATAATGACCAAGTTGACTACATCCCAGTGATTCAGGGATGGTACAACATACAAAAATCAACCAATTAGCCAGGCAAGGTGGTGCACGCCTGTAATCCCAGCACTTGGGAGACTGAAGTAGGGGAATTGTTGCAAGTTCGAGACCCGCCTGGGTTACAAAGTGAGCTCAAGGCCAGCCTGAACTGCGTAGTGAGACCCTGTCTCAAAAAGACAAAAAATAAAAATAAAAAAAATCAACCAATGTAGTGCACCTCATATAAAGAGCCAAGGATTTAAAAAAAAAAAAACATGATCATCTCAATAAAAGCAGAAAAAAATACTGACAAGATTCAGCGCTCATTCACAATAAAAACCTTGATGGAAATAGATACACAAAAAATTACCCAAATCTGATAAAAAGCCATTTATGATAAAACCACTACAACATAATACTGAGTTAGGGAAAACTGAAAGTGTTTCTTGTAAAATAGGGTGCAAGACAAGGATGTCTAGTCTTACCATTCTTGTTCAATATAATTCTCAGGGCTGGGAGTTTGGCTCAGTGGCTTACGTGCCTGCCTGACAGGCACGAGGTTGTGAGTTCAATAGCCGGTGCTGCAAAAAAAAAAAAAGAACCTCAATATAATTCTCAAAACTTTAGCCAGAGCAATCAGGCAAGAGAAAGAAATAAAAGGGATAGGTATCAGAAAGGAAGAAGTTAAATTATCTCTGCTTATAGGTGACATGATCCTGTGTAGAGAAGACGCAAAAATCCTCTACCATAAGACTATTAGAGGTAGGAAACAAGATCAATGTGCACACACACAAAAATCAATAGTGTTCCTGTACAACAATAATAAACTCACAGAGAAAGAAATCAGGGAAACATTCTATTCCCAATAACTTCAAAAAAGATTTTAAATACCAAGGAATCCACCTAACCAATGAAAACTAGAACTTGGAAGAGATTGAAGAGAATGTTAAAAAATGGAAAGACATCCTCTGTCCCTACATAGGTAAAATTAATATTAAAATGACCACATTACTAAAAGCACTCCATAGATTTTAGGTAATCCCTATTAAAAATACTAACAACAATCTCCACAGAACTAGAAAAATAAATCTTAAAATTTATGTGGTACAATCCTAAGTTTATATGGATCCAGAATGGACCCAGAATAGCCAAAATAATCCCTAACAAAAGTTGGAGGCATTACAATTCTTGATTTCAAGTTATTGTACAACACTATAGTAAGGCCAAGGTTATAGCTCAACAGCACAGCACCTGCCTGGCAAGTACAAGACAGTGGGTTCAATTCCCAGTACCAAAAAAAAAAAAAAAAAAAAAAAAAAAAAAAAAAAAAAAAAAAAAAAAAAAAAAAAAAAAGAAAAGAAAAAAAAAAGAAAAGAAACAAAAAAGAAAACGAAGAAAAGAAACACTATATTATGATTTTTGTCTTGGTTACTTTTCTCTCATTGTTGGAACAAAATACCTAACACCCAAAATTAAGAAAGGAAAGGTTTATTTAGCTCACGGTTTGTGGAGATTTCAGGCCATAATCAGCTGGCTCTAAGGCAGGGTGGCATGGCACAGGGGCAACACTTCAAGACAGCAAAAGCAACAAGAGCAAAAAGGAGGGGGGAAAGGAACCAAGCCTCTTTTTCTCTCTTATATTGTAAGCAGGCTACCCACCCCTGGATGGGTGTAGCACTCACATCATCTCTGTGCTCCCTTCTTGTACAGGTTCAGGATGTTTACAAACTAAAGACCCTGGTACCCTGCTGAATCACTTCGTTAAACTTCTAAATTTCTCAAGCTGACACAATGAACATCCTAGAGTGTCATGTCCTCTACACCCCAGGATGTAGAACTACTGAATTACTTAAACTTCTAGACTTCTCAAATTGACATGATGCATCAACCATTAAAGCTGTCTTAGTTACTTTTCTCTCGTTGCTGACACAAAATACCCAATGCCCAAAGTGAAAGGGGAAAATGTTTATTTAGCTCACAGTTTGTAGGTGTTTCAGTCTATATTGACTGGCTCTAAGGCAAGGTGGCATGGAAGATAGGCATTGTAGAAGGAAAACAGTTTACAGTTGGCAGAAGGTTGCAAAGCAAGCAAGAAACAAGGCAAGCCTATTTCTATCCCTTATACTGTATTCAGGATCTAGGGACTAAAATGGTGCCAAAATAATTAGTGGACAGATTTATTAATCGCCCATCCTTAATCCTAGCACCCTTAATCCTAGCATTGCACCACGAATCAATCATACAATCTAGATTCAATTCCCTCAGAATAAGTCTCATCTATGACTAAATGAGGCTTTAGTGGGACATCTAAACAGAAATCATAAAACTTCATCCCTGGTTCCCCCAAAGATTCATGCACATTCCTTTATGCAAAACTCATTTAGTCTATCTTTAAGTTACCTAAATCCTAACAGTTTCAACATTGCTGAAAAGTCCAAGTCTAAAGTCTCCTCTGAGATTTAAGGCAAACTCTTAGCTGTGAGTCCCTGTACAAATAAAAAGGAAGTTAAACGCTTCCAACATACAATGGCATGAGATATATATTTTTGTTCCAAGAGCTTCAAAGAAGGAGATATAAAGAAATGGGACCACAGCAAGTGCAAAATCCAGCAGGGACAACATTAAGTCTTGTAGTTCCAAGTGCAGCATTCAAGGCAATCTGTGGAAAGATGTGCACTCCAAAGGGCATGAGTGGCTCCATCCTATGGCATTTCTGCCATTTGTAGCTCCCATGGCTTCTCTCTGGGGCAGGCCCTGCTCCCTCCTTGAAGTTTTACTCAGACAATCCATATTCTTGACTTCTCCAAACTTCTGGGGCCTCCACTGCACTTTTGGCTTCACACTCACAGATTCACACACTGCCCTATCAAGGGCACACAGCCTGGCCTGCCAGGTCTTCTGAAATCTGGGTGGAAACTTTTCTGATCTCACAACGCTCGCATTCCACATGAACCTAAAACCAGCACCATGTGGATGATCCAAGGTCTACCACCAGTTGGAGCAGTAGCCAGGCTTTATATCTCTTGTCTAGAAGGGTCTGTTGAATCGAATCCTGAGGAAAATCTTCCCTAGGCTGCCACCATTCTGGAACATGGTACCCTGGGGCTCCCTTCTCAAAGAAGTATCTCACTTTTGAAATTTTGAGACTGCAAAAGATGGAGTCCTGCTATTTCTTATGATCTCCTCAGGCCATCTTTTATATTCTCCTGTTCTTTCTCATCAATCAAGCTCTCCTCTGATCTACCTTTGCAGTCCACACCTGCACTGTAACTTCCTTTCTGGCCAAACTCAAAACATTTTAAATCATTTTGCTGGGCTCCTTACTCTTGATTCTCAAAATAAATCTGGCTTAAAGTCCCCAACAGTAGCCATGCCACGGCCTCAACATTAAACTGCCTTAAAATTTCTTCTGGAGAGGAAGAAGCAGCCAGCATAGTACCTGTGTGCACACAGACTGCCATCAGGACTCTCCCGGGGGTAGCCAGAGTGGGCCAGGGGAAACAGTCAACCACACCTGGGAGAAGCCTTGAGTGTCTGAAGAAGCCCATCCTGCACTCCACTGCCTTCCAGGGAACCTGGGTTGGGAGAAACCCAGGTGCCTGACTCACCCCCCTACTCTGTGAATGGGTAGCCAATGTGGGAAGCACCTGGAACCCCACAACCCACTTGTCTGGAGAAACCCATGAAAATGTCAAGACAAAGGAGCAAAAGGCAATCTCTGGCCTCCAACCCAAACAGAACAACACCAGGAGACATGGACATGGAAGAAAGTGGAAATCGCACACCTGAAATTTCCGGGTTGATGACAACTGAAGTAAGCAAACTACTTCATGAGGCTGTAAAAGAAATCAGATCAGAAATAATATCTCAGGTAAAAGAAAAAATAACAAACATTATAAAAGGGTTGCTGAGTATATCTAAAGAAGACATAGATTTAAAAAAAAAAAAGAGCAGCACAGATGAATGAAAACCTTGAATGAACAATATAGAGAAGAATTGGAGTACATGAAACAGAGATAGCCAAGAAATTAAAAATGCCATTGAAAGCTGGCAAAAATACTTGAAAGAAACCAAAGATAGACTTTCAGACCTTGAAGACAGGATGGCAGCTAGTGATTGTGAAAGAAAGATCTCTTTAAAATAACAAGG
>RJWM01028615.1:0-25410 GCA_004363535.1 Dasyprocta punctata
TTGTTTTGTTTTTTAAAAATGGCTTGCTTGCTTCACAGAGGAAAGTTTTTCGTTTTTTAATTTCAGGGGATTTTGGAAAACATTTCCTTAGTGATTAGGGATTAATATAACAGTTCCTTTTATTAATGATTGACGTGTTTTCTATGGATTTAAACTGCTGGATCAAAAGAATTAATATATCATTACTGCAAGGTACTTTGACATAGATATTTATGCATTTTTAAAAGCCTCTAATTTTTTCATGTACATCGAATTTATGGTAATGCACTCTGGCTAAAATTTATATTAAAATATAAAATGTATACATTACTGATGGTAAACATTTATTCAAAGCATTTCTGGATATAAAGGAGTCCAACTCTGAGAACTACTGTATTTGAGCACTTCATTTTCCATAGTTGCATAGTTCCAGTCATACAAATGTCATTTAAGGGTTAAAAAGAATGTCATTAGTTTCCCTTTTTTTTAAAAAAAAATTTCTTCCCTAATGCTCAAGTATGATCTTTCTTCTGAGAGGAGTGAAATGTGCCCTGTTCGCACTCTAGGGACACACTGCACCATGCTAAGTACACAGCAGAAATGGGAGACTAGGTTGAGAGGGATTCTGGGGGCCTGGATGGCTTAGGTGGAGCAAGACAGCTGATTGTGTTCAAGTCTTTCCCAGTTCCTAGGTCTTAGTTTTCTGAAATATCATCATGTAGTATAGAAGAGAGCAAACTAGAGCTGAGGAGACCCACCTTATAATCCCGAAACTCCAGCACCTCGGGCAAATTACTAATAGCACCCAGTTAATAGGACCCCGCGGTGAAGTGCGGGTGAGTGAGCCCAGGCTTGGCATATATTTAAGCAATGCCACCATTACGCTTATCTGATGCCCTGTGTAAACAGAAGGTGCCCAGTCCTCAAGACTATTTCTGTCTGGCAGAAATTATTGTAATAGACTTATTTTGTTAAATCAAGACACTTTACTGCCATCTGCTGGAAAATTCTTTATAAATATGCAAATACATGCCATCCAGCATGTAAACAATGCCACCCAAGAAGTGCTGATGCTCTTGTAGAGTACACAACCTGCACAGCTGTGCTCGTAAGTGCTCAATAAATTGTATTTACTGCCCTCCTTTTCACTTTTGTAAAAATGTGGTTTGGAATAGAAATCTAGATGAACAGTGCTATTACATAAACTTATTTAGAAAAAGTCAAAGTTCATCTCAATAAAAAGTCAGCCTTTTGTTACAAAGCCTGAAAAACATTTATATTCCTGGCCTCCCTCACTTCCCACTTCCTCCACTGTAAAGTATATTTTACAATAAAACCTGCAATTTAAGTTAGCAGAGATACTAATTAAGTCATTACTCTTGCATTTATAAACACTAAATATAAGACCAAATTAGGGGATATATTTACACATTCAAACACAAAGCATGTTTTGGAAAGATCCATATAGTCTTTCATCTTGATTTTAAAATTGGACCAGAAATATTGTACTAATAATGTACATTATTCCAAGATGGCAGATCTCTGGAAATCAGCTCTGGTGGGTTCTGTTCAGTTTTCTTTCTCAGAATCTGTGCTGAGATTCATGACAGGTGACTTTTTTGTTTAGCCAGACAGTTCTAACCAGGTACTTGCAGTACTCTCTTGCCCATAAAAGGAAAAGCTTGGTTTACCGTCATACCTAGCAATACAATCATTGAGAAGACTAACACTGGCTAAGGAGAGTTTTTGATAATGGACCCCTTTCCCAGGACACGACTTACCACCCTGGCAAGGCCCTTGGGTTCTACGATGGCTTTTGGAAGCTTGGAGGAAGTAAAGCCCATGGTAACTGAAGTGGAAATACCACAACTGCCATGGCAGACTGGAAGAGGTATCGGACAGTTCAGAGGTGGACATGTACTTGGTAGTTGTTCCCACAGCACTTCAGAATATTTTTTTGACCCTTTCATTAGGTGCCAGAGCTCTGTAGCAGGTCTAGATACTAGTGCAAGAAAGCCTGCCATGTCATAGAGCCAACCCTATGTGACTGGAGGAATTGAGGGGGAAGGAGGCCAGGGATAGTTACTGGAAAGCCAGTAGAACTGCAACATAGTCTGCTAAGATTCTGAAGCCACATCCTTACCATCTTCAATAAGCAACTCTACACCACGCAAAAAGACCTTATAGATTTCTGTGCTCTGATTGAGACAGAGCATCTCACCAGGGGACATCAAATAACTCTGCAGTCAGAGATGTCCATCATGACCTGATTCCATCCAACCTACTAGATCATAAAGCTGGTGGGTCTGGCAGCAAGCCATCATAAAGTGGAAGTGGCAGACACTGGGAATGAATAGAGCCAGAGGACACACATAAACTGTACTAGTTGGCCCAGATCTGCCTGTCCTTCACCACTACTGCACTGGCATTCACAACTGTGGTGCTTACAACAATCTCAGTTCACAACTGCATCTGCATGGGGTGTTGCTTACGGCTAGCTTATGGGGGAGGGAAAGGTCAACCTTCTTTCACAGATAACTTGACCTGCACAAGAGTGTAAGCCAAAAATGGATACCGCTGCACTATAACCTTACTTAGGGTGACCTGAAAGATACATGAGAGGAAATGCTTGAAACGAGCAAAGTTTATGGTGATGTAGATAGTCCTCCACTTTACCTGGAAAGAAAGCTGAGAATACATTTAGACTCATGGACAGTGATAAATACAGTGGTAGCTTGGACAAGGGCTTAGAAAAACTAGTATGGATTTTCTGTTCTATATTAATGCCCCTCAAAGCATCTACTACCAAAAAGGCACTAAATAATGTTCGTGACTTAGCCATGCATGTCAGCCAGCCCCTCTCCTGGGTTGCTGAAGTGCTACACAATGGGCATTTGAATAGAGTAGCCATATGGCAGGGATGGGGGCTCTTTATGGCCCCAACAGCATGGACTCCCATTCACCAGGGCTGATCTCCAGCTACTGCTGCTACTAAATAGCTAAACTGTCAGTAGCAAAGACCAATGGTGACTCCCCAATATATCTTCAACCCTGAAGGAGTCCAAGCAAGCATTTGGAAGTCCAGTGAACTCCTTCCACCCTGAAAGAGGCAGGGATTCATCTTAACTGGGATTGCTATATATCCTGGGTATGAGTTTGCCTTTCCTGTCCACAGAATCTCAGCTTGCACTTCTACCCAAGGACTTAAGTATGCCTGTCCACTGACAGAAGATTTCATTCAAGCTGGGCGTGGTGGCGCACACCTTTAATCCCAGCACTCCGGAGGCTGAGGTAGGAGGAGCCTTGTGAGTTCGAGGCCACCTTGGGCTACAATGTGAGTGCAAGGCCGGCCCAAGCTACATAGTGCGACCCTGCCTCAAAAAATTAGGGCCAGGAGTTTGGCTCAGTGGCCTAAGCGCCTGCCCTGGCAGGCGCAAGGTTGTGAGTTCAATTCCCGGTGCCGCAAAAAAAAAAAAGATTCCATTCAGCACTGCCCTATCACATACTTTTCCATTCATCTAAGGTTCTGGCTTGGAGATGATACTTCCTAGGTTGAGATATCACCCTAAATTAATGACCATTATATGGTGTTATGTCCCAAACTAAATACCTGGTCTAAAAACATGGTGGGGGGGGTAGGAGGAAGTAGGTGTGGTCTTGCTTACTGTCATTCCCAGTGGTACATTTGGAAGATCTGGGGTTCTTTTACCCAAAACTTTACATTTTGAGGGTCAAGAGGTCTTGGTTTCCAGAAGGATAACACTTCATCAGTGGACATAGCGATCCGTTGTACATCACACTACAGTGGCCACTGAGTTACTTCAGTTTCAGTACTAGTGTTGGTCATCGACCCTGATCATCAGGAAGAGGCAGGGCTCTTACAGAATGCAAGAAAGGAAGAACATCTGATACACAGATGACCCACAGTGGGTACCTCTTGATGCTGCATGTGTAGTTTCAACATCAAACAGGTAAGAACAGAACCCATATTGGGGATAGTCACAGAAACCATGGATCTTGGGCTGAGGATATAGCTCAGTGGTAGAGTGCTTGCCTAGCATGCCCAAGGCTCTGAGTTCAATCCCTAGTACCACCAGCAAACAGACAAATAAATAAATAAATACAAAAGTAAAACCACACAAAAAACTGAGCCCTGCCTGGGCAATTTAAATGGGACCCTGTCTCAAAATTAAAAAAAAAAACGAAAAAAAAGAAAAAAAAAGAAAGAAAAAAGAAACCATAGATATGTATGTTTGGTGCACCCCAGTAGGGAATCTGCCTAGACCAGCATGGCTGCTGGTTGAAGTTGAAGCAATTTTGGAATGCTGCAAAAAGGAGACGAATCAGTTACATCAGGTTTGAGGACCATTGCACTTGCAGTAATAATTATAGTTTTCCCACTAACCTAAGTGTCCTGGGTAACAGTGCAACAAAAGAATTCTGGAATTGTTGGGCATTGAGTGAACTTACTATAAGAAGCAAGTAGATTTGAGCAACACAAGAGGTGAATTATAATAAATATTCTAGTGCTCCATTCATATCTCCTCTTCAGGGTTAAGGGATAACTCACCCAGCCTCCTGCTGCTGTGATTTTTGAGTCATATTTTTATATTCTTATGAAGCAAATTCAATTCTCAACTCGTGGCAAAAATGAGTCTTAATAATTTACTAAATCTTTAAACTTAACACTTTAATTTGAATTTAAAAATTTAAGAACATCTAGGCAACTAGTTCAAATTAGAATCCAGCCAAACCAGATCAGATTTTCTCAGCTCTAACCCCAAATCTAATTTCCAGACACTCTGCATATATAGTCTGGGCAGACACACTGTGGCCTTAGCAGCCCTTGCCAGTTAGAAGCTCGAGTCTTCCCTCAGGGAGCTTAGATGTGAAGTGTCTTTCAAACTGTGCTCTCATCTGAGGTTAGAAAAATAGCTAGAATTTTAAAAAAAATAACTTATATGCAGTTATCCATTTGGCTCAGAAGGGAAAGGGAGCATCGGTTATTTTTCAATAAGTAATACCCTCTAAGTCACATCATAAAGATAAGTGACACTTGGCTGTAGTTAATATCAATGCCATCTCAGTCCTCAACTGATGTAGTCTAATGAAGGCTGAACAGAGAGAGTGAGATCTTAACCTTCTTAACAATGACATGGTTTCACTGTTCAGGCAGAAGTCTCAGGTTTCTCATCCACAGGGAGCAGGGCTTCAAATCCAGTGTCCAGATGAAAAGTTATCTTCAGAAGCTGTTAGGCTGTTGCTCTCACATAGTGATTCAGAAGTAATTACTAAAGGAAGGAGGCCACAGCCAACGCTAAGACAACCCTCCAACCCCCCTGCACTTGGTATGTTAGACAAGGCCTCCACCTCTAAACCACATCCCCAGCCCTAGGCGAAGACATTTGCAGAGTGTAGCTTGCCCAAGCAAGAATAGGTCCTTTTAAACTCTACTCTGTTGGGGTTGCTGCAGCTTTGTCTGTTTAAACTGGCTCTGACAGCCACAGTTGCTCGGCTGAGGTTAGCAGTACCAGAAAGTTTTTAATACAAAGGATCAGTTTAGAAGGACAGACCCACACTGTAGGATGATTTTCAGAGTCTACTCAGGCCATGAAGAATCTCTGAGCAACTTCAGGTTTACACCTAACACAGTGACAGCTGAGCCTTCGGAGGTGGTACCTGAGTCATTAATGGCAGTCCTCTGGAGGAATTAGTGCATTTCAGCCTCTCAGGTTCCAGAAACTGCCAGTGCCTGCTCTCCCAGAGAGAGGCTTGGTCAGCTTCTCTTTGGAGTTCAAGAGATGCTCAAATACTCTTCCAGTAAATGTACACTTCTGATTAGGTTCTTCCCAGCTGGTTTCTGTATTTGCAAACTTAAGAAAGCCATTTTGGATCTCAATTGGATCTCTGTGGCGGGAAAGAGGAGGAGGCCTGAGTGCAGATTTTAAAGACAATTACCTTTCTGCTCAGTCACCTGTGGGTGAGAGACTGCCAGGCAGTGGCCTGGGGCTCAGCAGAAGGCTGCAAAGGGCTGCACTGAGTGAGGCTGGTTTCTAAATATCCATTTCAAAGCAACCAAATGCTCTCTCTTTCCACCCTTCTCTGCTTAGGGAAGTTTCCTACAGTTCTTGCTCCAATCATTTACACTTCTTTGTTTTGTGTCTCTGCCTTGGTTATCCAAGGTGCCAAATAATTGGCCATTAAGAGGGCCAGAGTCTTCTCTTTGATTGCAAGATATTTTATTGAGCCTGAGGAAGAAACTCAAATGATGATTTAATCTTTGCCTCCTTTTCTCATTTTCCCAAGGACCCCATTGTGAGAATTTTGGAGATAAATCCTGCTTGTGTTTAAGCTATTCATTTAAATGAGTTGATTGGATGCTGCTGGGAAGGAAAGTTTAAATTAGGAAAGGGAAAAGAGTTATGAATTTAAGAAAAACTACAGCAAATCTGTGTAGGGGGAGGGAAGGAAGAGAAGATCATTTATTTGCAGTGTGTCTTACTGACAGTTAAATACAGTGGTTTGTTCTGTTTTCTGCCACTTGAGGTTATTTAATTAAATTCATGACCTAGGATGCTAACCAGCCCCACATCTAAAATAATTGCTTCTCTGTTGGTGAGATGTAAAGCCAGGATTGATTTTCCCCTGGCCGATAGCTCTCCTTTCTGACTCATGAATGTCATCTCCACTCCCTTCCACATGTAATTTGATCTCTGTATTTGATCCCTATTTAGTAGTACACTTCGCTAAACAGATGTCTGAGTAATTAAAATCCCACATGGGCACACTCGTCAGTGAGTTACATCTATTTAATAGTCAGCTTAGAAACTTTTCACCCTTGCTTTTTTCCCAGCCCTGGTGTCATATGTCACCAGTCTCTAGTGGGTCTTAAATATTAGAGTTCAAACCTGCTGTTTCCTGCATTTGGTGAGCTGCTTTTTTCATTTTCTGACAGCATTTCCTTTGCAAGTTCCCAGATCTCTCTTTCCTTCATCTCACCTAGATTTTTCACCAGCATTCAAATTTTCATTGGGTGAATCATCGGATATTTCCTTCATGCCAGCACCAGCAATTTTTTTAAAAAGGACTCAGAACAATGTTGTTATAACCATGAATTAAGAATGCTTTTTATTTTTTTTCCTTGAGGCATCGCTAAAATATTTCAGACTCAAGAATTCTTCAATTTTTTAAAAAAACTATTTGGGATCAAATACTAGGAACTTGTATTTTGATGGCAGAGAATTAGAGAAAGAATGTGTGTTTGGAGCAGGCAAAGGAAGTCAGGAAGGGTTTATTTCTTGGAATTTGCTCACTTTGAGAAAGGAGTTAGATGACAACTTAACAATGCTCACTTTGAGAAAGGAGTAAGATGACAACTTACAGTAGTGTTTATCCTAAAGAGTCAGTGTCCTTATGATAATTCTTATGACACTGACACTGAAGGAAACTTGAGGATACTCTTACAATTTATGTAGGTAAACAAATTTTGCTTGTACAGGTAGCTGATGTGTAAGTTCTAGAGAACTATACATTTTGAAATACAGAATATATATATATATATTTGTTCTGATACCTATAAAATTAGACAAAATTAGTTAAGTGAGTGTAGGTGACAATCTTATAGAAAAAGTTATTTTCCTTTTAAACAGATGGCGTTTCAATCAATTTAATGTAAATCATTTCATAAAAGTTTTTTAGGCATGCATATTTCTTGTGAGTTTTCTTTGTACTCATAATATTTCAGAATTTTAAAATGTGACAAAATTCAAGCAACAATTTCAGAGGGTAACTAATGTTGTTTTAGTTCTATGTAAGGAAATTCTAGAAGTATTTATATAAACTTTATTACCATGATGGTATTTTGAACCTAGGTGAAAATCCTTTTGCTCAGAGGAAACTTCATTTTGGTGGTTAGTCTTCTAGTCTTATTATCTAAACTAACAAGGGGCATGTAAATAAACAGAGGCATAAATTAACAAGATTCTTAGATAAACAGTGACACTGAATAGGAGCTAGTATTACAGAAAGGCAGATTTCAAAACAATGGGAATGCTGTGGATGTGATTTCTTTAACTGTTTATCATCTAGCATCACTGTGAATCTCGATGGCTCGTTTCATTTCTGCTGAGCTCAGGATGACCTCCATTGTCTCATTCCTGCTCCTTTCCTCCCTATGAAGTTTGTTTTTAATCTGTTTAAAAGCTGAGGGCATTTCTTTCTCTGATTCAAGCTTTCTAAACTTTATTTTCCATCCAGTCAATCCATATCCCATGTCTATCCATGCTTTAGGCTCAGTTTCTTTCAGATTATTAAAAAAAAAAAAAAAAAAACCTCCCCAACCCCATTTCTGGCTTCCTGCTGCCTTAAATTGGGGAGATTATTTCCTAACCTCGTCACAAAATTGTGAGGGTCACATGAGTTCCTGTGCACGAAAGGGTGTCGTACACATGGCCCAGGAGCTCTGGCCCTAGCCCCAGCTGCCTTCCTGGCAGCTGCTCCCATTTTCCAGTTGTATGGACATCAGCACACTACTTTTCTGTGCTTCATTTCCATGATGTAGAAAATGGAGATCATATAAGTCTCTAAATCCTGGGGCTGTGTGGTGATGGTTACTTAGCCGAATCATGCAGGTTATGGAATATGGAATGAGAACATGCGAGCAACAGTCCCCACCCCCAGGGAGGGACCCCATTTCCCACTGAGTCCAGGTACTTTCTCAGACTCCCACTCTCCAGCATGAGGCACTGAGACCTCTTCCCATCTGGGCACTGCTCCGAGTCACGCTGTGTCCCTGGGGGGTGGCCTGTGACAGCTGAGGATGGTGGATCCTGGCTGAGCACATGGTCTTTTGAGGATTGGCAGGCGCTTTTAACAGTCACCTCTCTTTCTATAAATGGTACTCAATCTGCATGGTTTCTCCTTTAATGATTTAATTTCAAATGACCTGTTTATGTTTATTTCTCAGTTTGCTGTTTTGTATGCTTAAAGCCATAAATTAAATCCTTTCTAGATTGGAAAATGGGAATAGTAACTATTCTTGAGGTTTAACTGAGCAGTTAAACCTCTCCCAGAGAGTATAGGAAAATAATGTTTTAGGGGTGCTTTTGAAAAAGGAATGAGAAAAAAGCATTTGAAATCCAAGTGTTCCTTAAACAAAGGAAATGAGGTGGGAACAAGTCAAACAACCTAAAACAACAAAACCCAAGCATTCTAAAAATGAGATAAATGAGTCTTTCAGATGAAACCTCTTCAAAGTGATTTCCTCTGAGTTGACACCCACGATACAATGATGCTGTTGCTGCCCAAAACGTCCAGTCCATTCCTTCAAAAAAGCTGTTAAGGGCTTTTTAAAAGGTGTTAATATTAGCTTTTTCACTTTATGATATTCATCTTCCTCTCTGTAATTTATTTATAATTTTTGACATATGGATGTTCTAAATGATTATGCAAATAAATGTGTGATTTCTTCCATTGTTTTGTGGTTAGTTACTTTCCCATGCAAAAATCACTGAACTACTATATTTTGTTTTTGTTTCTTTACAGTTTCATTTCTACTTTAACTGGGATGTAGTTCAGTCTATGGTATGAAGTAAGCATTTAATCTGATTTTTTTCTAATCCATGTCCTCCCTATTAGTGATGCTTCATTTACTTGTATATTGAATTTTCTTTCAGGGTATGCATTCCAAAATGTTAATCTACTATATTTGTCAATCTTTACTCAGTATTTCAGTATCACTGTAATTACTATGGGTTTAAAATATGTATTAATATCTGGTAGAGTGAATCTCCTGTTATTACTCTTCTTTTTCAAACCTATCTGGTTAGTCTTTGTTTTTTTTCCAGATAGAAATTATTTTTTTCAGCTTTAAAAAAAAATCTCATTGTAATTTTAAAGTTGCAAAACATGAATAGATATACTTGAGAGCATATTTCTTAATATATTCAAAGCTTTTTTTGAAGATTTTTATCTTTTTTTTATAGATCTCATTCAGTTCCTGTGTGAACAGTATATATATATATATATATATATATATATATATATTTTTTTTTTTTTTTTTTTTTTTTTTTTTTTTTTTTTTTTTTTTTTTTTTTTTTTTTTTTTTTTTTTTTTTTTTTTTTTTTTTTTTTTTTTTTTTTTTTTTTTGCGGCACCAGGGATTGAACTCACAACCTCGCGCCTGCCAGGGCAGACGCTTAAGGCACTGAGCCAAACTCCCGGCCCTGGTTTTTTGAGGCAGGGTCGCACTATGTAGCTCAGGCTGGCCTTGTGCTCGCGTTGTAACCCAGGCCAGCCTCGAACTCACAACACTCAGCCTACCTCAGCCTCCCAAGTGCTGGGATTTGAATAGTATATTTTAAAAAATTACTTTTCCCAGTAGTTGATTGGTAGATTAGTGAAAAAGATCTTGATTTTTTTCCTCTGGTACTGCTGGTTGAATGCAGAGCCTTGTGCATGGTAGGCAAGCACCTGAGCACTGAGCTACATTCCCAGGCTTTTTATATTATTTTGAGATGGGGTCTCAATGAGTTGCCCAGGCTGGCCTCCAGCTTACAATCCATGTGCCTCGGCTGGGACTACAGGCTTGAGACACCACACCCAGTCAATTTCTTGATTTTTTAAAATTAAGTTAATTGGTACATTTTAGGTATACATAATGATCAGATTTATTATAGGGAACTTGTACCTATACATGATATAACTTGATTTTTTTCCCATTCCCCTACCCTACCTTCCACCTCTTTATTTACAAAAGCTTTGTTTCCATTTTTTCCTTTTTTTCTATTTTTTTTTTGTCCCTTCCTTCCTTTCCCCCTGCCCCTCACTAGTCTCCCTTTCATTTGAACATTTTCTTCCTATTTCACAAGTGAAATTGGACACACGTGTAAATACCATATTGTTTCTCTGGTTTAAGAAACCGAAAGTGTAAATAAGGAGCAAAATGTATAATAGATATTGTGAAACTTCTTGATTTTTAATAGTTATTTTACACTAGATTTTCAATCAAATCTGTGAAGTTTTGTAGGCAAAAGTACTGTCTGAAAATAAAAACATTCTTATTGCTTTGTAATATTGTACCTATTATTTCCCTTCTTTTTGTCTTACTACAGAATTATTTCAGCATACTTTTTAAGTAATAGTCATGACAGCAGGCACCTTCATTCCTGATTCTAGTGAGAAGTCATGTATAGGCATATCATTAAGTATAGAAAATTTTTAGTACAGAAATTTAAAAATATACATAAAAGTAGGTTGAATAAACTGTTATGTACCCATTGCCTATCTTCAACAACATTTTTGCATACACTTTCAGTGGGATTATAATCTAGTCCTTTTGATACCAATTTGGAAATACCTATCCAAATATCAATCTTTAATTCCTTTACTAAGTATTAATTCTAATTGACAGGGAAAGACATTCAGTGATATTCACTGTAACAGTGTATGTAACTTCAAAATACTAGAAAATAATCTAACTGGTCACCTATAGATGATGACATATGATGGTGCCTAACTACTGTGAACAACTTTGGTAGATCTTTATGTGTTGATGTGGGAAGAGTCCAAGTTTTTTATGACATAAAAAAGCAACTACAGGACAATATGTATAGTATAATTTAATTTTCTTTTCTTTTCAAGGGGAAAAGATGTGCATGGAAAATTTCTGGAAGGACAAGTAAGAAACTGCTAATAGAAGTTATTTCTGATGAGAGAGAATGAGAAGTGGTGGTGAAATGTTGAGGAATTAATTTTACATTTTTCTCTTTCCTTTAGCTACCTTACAATTTGCTTTAATATTTTTATAAAACATTATTTAAAGATATGGTGATGGCTAGTGGTTTAATATTTATTACATAATATTTTAAAATTTAGTTGTTTTAATCAGGATTTATTTTCTGAACTACTGTCATAATATTAAAATGTCCTGCCATTTCCAGGGTAAAACTCACCTGAACATACTAACAATCACTTCATTGAATTTAATCTGCTGGCACTGTGGGGGGATTCTGGCATTGGTTTTCTCATGTAAGCTTGTATTTTCTGAGTATTCTTCCTGTACCATTTTGATAGGTTTTATAATAAAAATTATTTAATTCATAAAATTAATTTTTATGCATGTAGAAAGAAAATCATGTAACTTTCACAATTTGCCAAAATTTGCTCATAGGACCATTAGGCCTAAAGTCTTTGATTCTTTCCCAAGCTTTGATCTAGTCTTTCTATTTCTTCTGTATATTTTGGTGACTTATGTTTTTTCAGAAAAAAGATACTAGCACATAGCTTTACCTAGCAGTGTCATGTACATTAAAAAACAACAACAAAAAACTACTCCCTATCTGCTGTCTCCTTGCTCCTGTACAGTTGTGTTTTTTTCTACTTTATTAAGTAGATTATCAGAGATCTCTTCATTTTCTTGCTATTTTTCCTAAAGAATTACCTTTGAAGTCAATAATTTGTTGTCTAGTTCATTAATTTCTGACATCTTGAAGAGAATTTGGCATCAGTTTTCTTATACAAGCTTATATTTTTGAGTATTCTTTTTGTATCATTTTTCGATAGGTTTTATAACAAAAATCTTTTTTCCTGGAGTTTTTTTTTTTTTTTAAGTATTTCTCAATTCACTTAGTTTTATTCTTTCTAGTTAAATTTTTCCTTGCTAAATAATGTTACCAAGCTTGTGTGGTTTCAAAAGACCTTGGGGTATCTCTAAAAATTAAATCAGTTCTCAGGGAGGAAGATTTGCTACCACTGATGATATCATTTCAAAGACATGTGACTCACACTCTTGGGACAAATTTCTAAAGAATTCTAGAACTGTTTTGAGTAATGGCAATACAACTGCAGCAAACTTATGACCTCCAGTGAAGAAGTCAATCCTTATTTGCATGGATAAAATCTGCGTGTGCTGAACATTATCAGCTCTCATAAATTTGGAAAGAGTAAGTAGCTAGGATTTAAACACGAGCTCTCACGTGCCTTTATGTGTACTATCCTCTGATGCTGCATGTCTGTAACCCAGAGGTAGTCTTAAGTGTCTTTTTCCTTTCGGTGAAAATATTAAATACATTATGTGTGCTACCTGGTTTTAGTTTTGCTTGTGACTGAACATAACCTCAGCTGAAGCATTTTTTCAAATGCAAAAATTGCATGGCGTGGTGGCACACTCCCATAATCCCAGCACTTGGGAGGCTGAGACAGGAGAATCATTTGCAAGTTTGAGACCAGCCTGGGCTACAAAGTGAGCCCAAGGCCAGCCTGAACTGCATAAAGAGACCCTGTCTCAAAAAGAGCCCCCCCCAAAAAATCAAATGCAAAAATTAAAAGTTGTAAACATGGTAAAATGACTAAAGTTTTCCCTGCAAAAATCAATTCACTATGATGTTGTGGATGAATATACAACATGCTCTAAAAATATATATTTTAAATGCTCTCACAGTCTGTAGTTATAAACAATAAAAAAATCTATAATAAAAAAAACCATTGTGACAATAGACAGGTAAAGATGCAGGTGTGACCTTTGCCAGGGTCTGTAGCAGAAATTCTTAGATCCGTGTGCTTGTAGGGTGTGTAACACTTTCTAAGTGGCCAGGAAAGGGAGGATTTTGTAATCAGAAAAGTGGAAATGTTCTATTTAACATATGAACCCGGACAGTCCCATCTCAAATTACTGTTGATCAAATTACAGTTGGTTGGCTAGCTAGGTGGGAAGGCCAGGGGGAAGGCCTGACAAATGTGCAAATCAACAGCCGGCCACAAAACCATGGCGTGGTGGCTGCTGTCATTAAAAACAGGAACTTACTGAAGTTTCCAATATTTAAAATAATGCAAGAGAAACACTTTTTGGAAATTGTCTCAGAATTGTGAACCAGAAGTCACTTTACACAGGGCTTTCCTCCGATCTTAGGAAAGTAGAACTTGGTTTTATGATAAATGAAACACATATAACTAGATCCCCAGCCTTTGTTTTGCTCCCACATACATCCCAAGGTTTTCAAGCTTCCTTAAAACATGTAAATGCTTATGATACAGGACTGTTGAGAGGACACTACTATAAACCAATAAATGTAAGCCAAAACTTTTATCTCTGCCAACTTCAAACAGGGAGGTCACCTATTTTTTTAAAAATGCATTTAGCATTGGCTTCAAGTGATTGCCTAGACACACAAGCTTAAGTATCACATGGTTTCTCTTATGTGACAAACCCAAATTATAAATGGAGAACAAAATAAAAGATAATAGGAAGTAGGGAGACAGATCTTTCTCAAAGGGAAAGAGAATCAAGGGATGGAGGGAAAGGAAAGAGGATGAAAACAAGGAATTAAGATGTGTTAGGTGCATGTACCAACTCCACACAAGGAGTGTAACCGTTAGGTACTGCGAACATGGACTCATATAAATAAACTACATCAGGATTACCGAAAATACATAAAACCAGTACTTTAATGCTACAGTAAGCCAGAGCCAAATGCACACGCGCGGGCGTGGGGGGAGGGGGAATCCTAATTTTGCTCGGGATTGTGAAATTTTAAAAAAGCACAGACCTAAAGCCAAAGACTGCTAAAGGATTGATTAGAAAGCTGAGCCTGAGGCCAGGTCTATGCACTAAAGATTTGATTAGAAGGTACATTCTAGGGTGGGCAGGGTGAGGGGAAATGCAAAGGAAAGCATTATTAATCTGAAAGCAGTTTCACAAGAAAACCACAGCTGGTTGCTCAGTCCCAAAGGGCAGCTTCTATGTAGAACCATGTGGATGGGAGGAAGCGTATATATTAGCTACTATTTGTTTTCTGCCCCTTTGTGCAAGTTCTCACCGGGCTCTTATTGCCACTCCTCTGGGTACAGCACTGGATCCCTCCCGCAAGTTGCCAGGGAAGCGAGAGCATACTGTATCTTAAACTCACCCGAGTCCAAGGCAAGGGGGAGCCGCCAGAATATCCCACATCAAGGCGGCAGCCTGATCTTCACCCAGGGAGAGGATGCCACAGCAGGGGAAGCCTCTATACTCTGCACCAACGGGACGCTAAGGTCAGGTGGTGACAGGTGCTGGATCTTGACAAATTTAGGAGCGCCAACGGCTCTGCAATGGTATATCCTCCTTGGCCCTAAGCTGTTCCACTGGTGTTTACTGGCTCTAGAAGAACAAGCAGACTAGAAGAAGCCACTGTATTCAGACACTGCATGCATTGAACGCTCGGATTTTTGTAAACTGTAATTTTTCCCCCCAACAACTTATACCTCATCCTCAACCACGCCTAACAATGGTCATTTTTAAAAACTTTCCGTTCCAACTTTTTTGAGGAAATTATTTGAATACTATAAAGATAAACTCCATCCCACTCAGAGACTACAGGTTGATGAATTCTTGGCCCCCCGACTAAGTCTCGTAACCACCGCTTCTATGAAGATATGGAACAGGTTCCTTCACCTCTTAACAGCTCCCTCCGGCTCCTCAGCGCGGCGTCCGGTGCCTGCTGCTCCTCCCAGACGAAAGCTTTCCGTCACTACGGGGTACTCTTACAAAATGTCACCGAAGTGAAGTCAGGTTATGGTCTTCTGCCAGCCCCCTCGCCTGGCGCTGCCGAGTTAGCGCTGGCCGTCCTGGAAACTCACTGGATGCTGTCCGGCAGTCCGCCCTGCGCGACCTCACTTCGGGTCCCGCAGAAATCGGACGCCCGCGGTGCAGTCCCACGGGGCCCGGGGCCCGCGCCTGCCGGGCCTTGGGCTGCGCGGCTTCCCGCACGAACGGGACTGGCGCCGGCGGCCACGCAGTCACACCCGGGACTGGGGCTCGGCGCGTGCGGCACGCGGAGGCCCTCCGGGCTCCCACGGGCGCGGCTCCTCGCCGGGTGCGCGAGCAGTAGCCAGGCGCGCTCCCGGGCCCCTCGCCGCGCGGGCCGCACCACGCCGTGCGTGTCCCTCCGCGCGCGGACGGCGCTACTTCCCGCCCAGGCGGCCGGGGGGCGGCAGCGGCGGCAGGGGCGGCGTCCGCCCGGGGCTCCCGGGTGCCTTGTGGCCGGTGCGTTCTCATTAGGATTGGAGCCTGCCCTGGCGGGAGGGGAGCGCCAGCTCCTTCGCCTGTCTGGGACTTCCTTCCTTCCGTCCTGTATTCGTCCTCAGGTTTCCTGCGGAACCAGGTTCTCTCTGAGTCCCCGCAACATCATCTTCTCTGCCGTGGCGAAGGACCGGACGGGGGAGCTGCGGGACGGACCCCCGTGTGGCCGGGCAGCACCGAGGGCCGGCGGGGCGGCCGCCTCCCTGCCTACCGCGGGTTCCCGATCGCCGGTCAAGTGCTAGCGCAGGGAAGGGGAGCGGAAACCCAGTCCCCAACGGGGGCCTCGAGTCTGCAGGGGGCTCGGGACGGTAGCTGTGGGACCACACGGCCTGTCATGGCAAGATGAAAACAGACTTCTTCCCCTAACACTGGCGTGGTTTAGAGCTTCTGGTTAATATGTCTCATAATCCTTTTATTCCCCATAATGGCATTTATAACCACCTCATGAGTTAATTTTACATGTTTGTCTGTTTTCTTCTTTCCTCAGGATAAACCCACGAGAGCCGAGAATTGGTTAGTGTTGTTCCTGACTCAGCAAATAAAAACCAGCCTGCACTTGGTTTAAGGCATTGTGAGATGAGCGCAAAGCCACACAAGACACTGGGATAACCGACCCCTTCCAGTCTGCTCATTTAATTTTGGAGCAGTAAACTATTAAGGAACAATTGAGAGGTGGTCATCACTCTTGCCATTCCATTTTCCAAAGAATGGAGGAATAGAGGTCTTTTAGGTTGCTTTCCACTTCATTCTAGGGGTTGAGTCTCTTGAGATGGACCTACTTGTTGTAGTCAGAGTTTACAGGGGAATAGATTTAATACAGGACACATAGTTCATAGGGTTATTTTATAATATTCACTCAAAGAGTCAGATGCAGAAGAGTGAAGGAGAGCTGTCCGTGCACTAGAGACCCAAAGAATCCAGCCGAGGGCCTGGATTCCACAGCAATGCCCTGCACGAGTCCAGTTGAAGACCTAGAGCCCATGGCAATGTCCTCCACGAGTCCAACTGGAGGCCTAGAGCCCACGACAATGTCTCATGCAAGTCTGTATCAAGGATCTGCACTGGGAAGGCCCAAAGGTCGGTGGTGGAAGCTAGAACGTCTGTGTCAGTGGGATAAAGGATCTGCACTGGAGCCAGGAAGTGACACTCAAAGTAAGGAGCAGCGCTCCCCTGAAAAGAACCACAGCCGTCCTCAGTGACAGCGAGGACCTGAGGGCCTCATGAGAACAGCCAAGTTCATATCAGGAAAACCAGCAAGACAAGCTTCTCCAGGAGAATTGACAGCACACCATCTCCCCCTCTAGTTTCTTTCTTGTGGATTTCCCCTGACCATGAGACTTGTAGTAGCCCACAACAAAATACAGTGTAGGAAATAGCAAAATCTGTCTTTCTGTCTCTGTCTCTGTTCCCCACCCCATACACATGTGCTCAAATCTCTCACTTCTCTCAGCAAAAAAGCCATAAGACAGAAATAGAGTTTCTGTGTCAGGCAAACGTATTTTGCGAGTTCAAGCCTATGACAGAGAACTTGACACACAGAGGGCCTGTAAATACAGAGGACCAGCCAAGCTCATGGAAGTGAGGTGCTTCTATTTTTGTATGACTTTTCCATCTGTTTTTCCACTTTGTGCTCTCTCTACCATCCCAGGGAATATTCCCATTTTATATGGAGAAAATCAGAGGTAGGAAGCTTTCAAACATACCCAGAACCATACAGCTTATGAGGTACAAAGTGAAGATTCTTGGCTTCCAAATTCTGCATTCCTTTTCTTCAGAACATACTGTAACTCAAATGCCAGAACGCTGAATCTAAAGGGAAGAGGGAAAGGATTTGATATTTTTAACCCCGTAAAGTGGAATGTAAAAAAGACACTATAATTTCCAAGCCAATGAAGTAGATTTATCATGTAGTTAGAAATCAGTTGCAATTTATGATACCTCAGGGAAGAGCAATATGAAAAGGAAACAAAGAGAAGTAGAAAAGGTTTAAGGTAAAACATCTGAATAGTTAGCTAATACTCCTAGGGTCAGAAAGAAATTCTTTTCGCCCTTAAAAGAAGATGGGCAGAAAACTCACGGTTTCTGCTAAATCCTATAGTGTTGCAAGCTACCTCAAAATCTAGTGGTTTAAACAAAGTGTTTGCTCACAATTCTTTGGGTTAAGAATTTAGGTGGGGATCAGTGAAGATGAGTGTTTCTGCTCCCTGTGTTTTTTTTTTTAAGTTTATTAGTATGTTTTAGGTATATATCATGATCACACTGCTTTGTGCGTTCTTGAGTGTCTTAGCTGGAAGATGGCTTCATCTACATGCCTGAGCCTGGGTGGGGTGCCTTGGTTCTCCTTCGTAGGGTGCTCCATCCTCCTGGTCTTGAGTAATTCAGTAGTCCAACTGTATGTCGCATTTTCCCATGGTCTGTCTTCCAAGGGGGTGAAAAAGACGACGCAGCATTTCTTTTGTTGTCTTCTGTCAATCAAAGCAAGTCAGAGAGGCCAGCCTGCATTCAAGGTGTTGTGAAAAAGGTTCCACTCTTAATGGCAGACGCAGGATGTGGTTAGGCTGAGTGAAAGAAACCAGACGCAAAAGAGCACATTATGTTTGATTCTATTTACATGAAATTCTGGAAAAGGCAAACTGATCTATAGTGATAGCAGATCACTGGTTGCTTCAGGCCAGAGGGCAGGGGTTGCTAGCAAAAGGGCGTGAGGGAAATTGGGGGGTGGTGATAATAGCAATATCCCACACCTTGAGTGTGGTAGTGTATACAGAGGTGTACGCATTTCTGAAAGTAATTAGATAAATACCTTAAAAATAAAAAGGTGGGAAATAGGAAAGATTGTTGATGCCATCTTCAGAAATAATCAACCATACATGAAAACTTACATCTGAAAGAAATTTAGAAAATCTTCTGGTCCGGAGTCTCACACATAAGGAAAGTGAGCCCCAGAGAGAGAAACTTGCCCAAGTTACTCAGGGAGTCGGACAAAACCAGGCTTGGAACCTGGACTGTAACCTCTGTCTTCCTGTTATTCCTCCCGTCCCCGCCAGTGAGATCAGGGAAAAGGGTCCCTTAGGCGCACCTCAGCTGAGACTCGCCTGGATGTGCGTGTGCCTCGGAATAAGCTGGACCGTGTGACCTGTCAGTGTCCTTTTGCACTTACAAGTTTCTAGGAATTTTGATTGTTTTGTGACAAGGATCAAACTCAGGGTCTTACACATTGCTGGTCAGGTGCTCTACCACTGAGCTATGTCCCCAGCCCTTGTCTGTATGAAAAGGTAAGAGCAGAGATTGCTGTGTTCTCTTCCTCATTCTGAGAAACCGTAACTACTCTGTGTGTTGGTGTCTGTCATCCAGGTGACTGGCGCAATGCTCATAAATAGAGCACCGTTGGTGGGCAGGGAAAGAAAGAAGAGCAGCTGACAGAGCCACTTGTTCTCCAAAGTGCTATTTTTTGTTTGTTTGTTTCTTAAGAGGATATTGGTAAAAAGGGACAAGGAAGGTTATGGAACTATTGAAGCATTGTTGTCTACTTCAGTTTTATAAAATTAATAAACTTGTAAGGTGAGAGTTATTGGTAGGGTTTGTAAAGTGCTTCATAGAATAGATAGAATTGAATAAGAAACGGTATTGCAACCAATAGTAATACAGTATGCAAATGCTAGCATGGAGAGAATTTTCAGAGAGTGAGCAGAGTTCACTTGCTTTTAATATACTCTCTTTGCACAGAGAAACAAAAGATTTTTGAACTTTACCCAAGTGTCACAGACATTTGTCAGATGTATTCAACTTCTTTGGATGCCAAAGAACCTTTTTTTAAAAAAAAAAAAATCTACAAGAAATGGCAGAATGCTGTCAGCTGAAATTACTTGCTGCTGGTACACCAGAGAGCAGTGCCCTCTGATCTGAGGTAGTTACCTAGAGAACAATGGATTTGAACTGAGAATGGAAGCGGAACTTTTTTTTTTTTGCACAAAGTCACATGTGAAAATTGAATGATTCAACAGGGTGAGGTTTTTTCAAGAAAACATCCTTCTTACACATTTCTGAAGCTTGAATTTTTCTTCTTGTTAGTTTTTTTGTTGTTACTTCCTCATTTTTTCTAATACCTATATTTTTAAAAATATTATGTAATAAGCATTTTATTAAATGAGGATGAGGATACTGACCTGCATCTTTGATTTGTGGCTTCTGTCTCATAGCCTTTGGTGGGAAGCAGCCTGTTCTTTCACAAAGAGGAAATGCAGTTCCAAGATAACTACTAGCCCAGCACTAACTCCAGGTGGAAAGGGGCACATTTGTGGAAATAATTCAAGCCAAAGAAATTTGCTCTTATTTGCATTACCTCAGCCAGTTAGGGCTTTGGTACTGAATGCTTTCAGTTGGGTTAAAGACAGAAAAAACAAAATGGAATTCAAACGAATCAGCTCAGGGCTCTCTCAGAGTTTTACAATTCCAAAACATTCAGGTTAGTATAAGCCAGAAGGTCCCAATTAAAGACTTTTAAAAGTTACAGTTCAACTCTCAGGGCTGCCATATTGTGAAGCAGCTGGACTACTCACCATGTAGCATTTATTTATAACCCATGCATCCTTTACTTGATAAAATGCACATTTTGGTCAGACTTTTTTGAATACTATCACAAACCATGTACAGATGACCAGCACTACCTCAGGGATATGGGAGCCTTGTGTGACATAAGACTCACAAGGGCTGTGAAATAAGACTTCTCGGTCTTCTCCAGTCCCGCCTGCCTGACTTCCACCTTCGCCGTCACTACCATTCCTCTGGGGACCAATGGTTGTTTCAGTCACCTTCTTTCTGTTTTCCATATTGGTGAGGGAGGGATTCCCCCATTGGCCTTATGGGATTGGCCAGACACATAACACCAGACAGTGGGCAGGAGAGATTGATCGCAGTGTGAGGAGAAGGGATACCCACACAAAACAAAACAGTCATTGACTGGGGAACAGAATGAGCGGCAGGGCCTGTGGGAAGCAGGCTCTGTAGCATCTAAAGAGTAAGCAACTTGTGGTTTCCATGTGAGGATATGACTGGCCTGTTTGAATTCCACAGGCTGGTGATCAGCAGGCACAGCCCCTGGTCCATTTGATGAGGTGGTTTGTTTGGCTAGTGGACCTTATCCTCTTATCCACTGAAACAGAGCGGGAAGAGAGCTTTCCACTGGGCCATTTGAGACACTCATGGTTTTCCCTAGATTTCAGGGTATACATAATACCGGGCCTCAATTTCAGGCCTTATTCCATAACAGCAAACTGAACATTTTTACTGGAGGACTATCTTCTAAGCCCTCTTCTAACTGGGAGGGAAAAACGGTGGAGTGAGACAAAGCATACAGGCCAACCTTTCAGTTAGTGCTTTTAATTAGTCACAAAGCCGATGTCTACTGCATATCTTTAGGTGCCAGCACTAGACTAGGCACGGAGACGTGAAGAATGGACCCCATCTGTATTCAGAAGGAGCCCAGTGCAGGAGATGGAAGACGTGAGGATGTGAGGATGGGACAGTAGTGAGGGCAGGAGCAAAGATTCGTGCACGCGCTGTGTGAGCGCAGTAAGGGAAGCAGCTCCTCCAGCCTGGGCGTGCTGAAGGGCTTCACAGGGGTGAGGGGCAGTGGCCCCTAAGCCGGCCTTGCAAAATGAGCAGGAGTTTGCCAATCAGAGGAGAGGGATGGGAGCGTCATGTCAGAGAGGGCAGCCCAGGTCAGTCGGGACTGTCATCTTAGGAGCTTTCCGTTTCTCTCACCCCTCCCCCGCTTCACCCTCTGGTCCTCCTTTCTCCCCCAGGCATCTTCTCACATTTGCGGAATCAGATTCTGCCCTTGTATTTATTGATCAGGGTCACTGTTGTTGGGGGTGGCGCTCAGTGGAAGAGGGAGCAGGAGGGATGAGGAAAACGTGCCCAGGGGACTGAGGAAATAAGAATGAACCGCCCTCGCTGGACCATCTTACCAAAGGCTGCCGGTGAATAATGGATGTGTAAACGATCCCCCCCACTGCGTGTGTCAAAGGCCCCAGTCCCCAAATAGGCCAGCTGGGCCCTGCCCAGAGCTTTGTTACATATGCAGCGCTCAGATCTGGCCACTCATCTGCTGTCACTCATTTTCTGCTGTTTTGGGGACCTCCCCCACATTCTGCTCCTGCTCCCCTTGGCCAAGATGACTAACTCCTTCTAAAAGCCATAAACTTCTGCAGAGTCCAAGGAGGCAGGAATTGAACAGAAATAGGGAAGAGGGTGTTTAAAATATTTTATCCAGTTCAGGGACACTGTCATCAACAATCCCACCTGAGGCAGGTGGATCTTTCAACTGTCTTTCTTTACTTATATGATTTTCTCCCTTTGTTTATGCTGATCCCTTGGATTGGACATTACCTGCCCTTCCTCTCTCTTTTTGTCCCTGTTCTGCCATCTTTCAGAGTCTAGTTCCCAAGTCACCTCCTGGGTGAAGCCTCCTTCCCCTGCCCACTCTGGTGAGCTAGTTGCCACCATCACTGGGCTTCTTAAGTCCTTGTTAACCAAAGACATTAATTCCAACTCTGTCTGCCTGTCATCCCTTCACTCTTATCTACATTCCTGATGCATTCTTGTTTCTATAGCAGCCTACAGTTACAAACACAGTAGTTATTAAGTAAAAGTTGCATGGATGAAAAAGCATGAAAATCAAATAAAACATTTAAAAAACTTACCTGTGGATCAAGCTCCAGCTACCAATTTTCAAAAATGAAATACAGAAAAAGATGCTAAATGCCACCCCAGGATACAATCAGCAAAACTCCAAGTGTTTGTGTGTGTGTGTGTGTGTGTGGGGGTGCTTTTGAGGACAAGCAAAAGTTTCTTGAAAAATTTATTGCAAGGGAGAATAAAGAGATGCAGGAGGTCTATAATTAAGAAGACAGATGACATATCAATCAATTGCAAAGCTTGTACTTAACTGGGTCTTGATTTTTTAAAAAAATTAAATTATGATAGTATGAGGCAGTCAGAACTTTGAACATTGCCTAGTTATTTGATGGCATGGGAATGAACTGTTAGTTCTTTTAGGTGTGGTAATACTATTGTACTTATTTTGACAAGGTAGTAGTTACATTTGAGAGATAAGTGCAGAAATGTTTACAAGTGAGATTATATGATGTTTAGATTTTACTTCAAAATAATATAGTAAGATTTGGGCATGGCAACACATGCCTACAACCCTGCACTCTGGGAGGCTTATGTAGAAGGGTTGCAAGTTCTAGCTCATTGTGGAAAATTTAGTGGCTAGGGAGACCATTTTAAAAAAAGAAAAAGGTGGGACAGAGGAAGTGTGTTCGGAAAGGGTGTAGATGGGCTCAGGTTGACTTCGGGGCTGATGTTTTCACAGTTGAGGGACTGGCACATGAAGAATCACTATATACTATACATATTTTAACATGTCCTTGATAATTTTATTAAAGACAAAAATCTAAAAACCTTTTTCCCAGTACAATAACTTTCAATCACAGAATTAGAATGACTACCCTTCACTTTAATGTGAAAAGAGTTTACTTCTGTGTATGGATATTGTGATTTTATTATGTGTTTGTGCTAAAATATTTCATAAGGGACACCTTTATTTTTTTAAAACAGATATATTAAAAATTAATAATATATCTGTTTTTCAAAATGATGTACAGCACTTCGTTATCTATCAGCTAAGAAGCTGTAATGTTGTAATATTAATACTGGTTGCAGGTAATCCTTAGGTGTGAAGCAAATTTGGAAAATGATTTCTAAGCACAGTCACCCCCAACACTGGCAATGAGTAGATGTTAAGGTCTGTTAATTTCCATAAAGTCCAAAGTTCTCTGAGCTAACAGTGAGTTTCCAGGACTGCTTATCGGTGTGGTTAAACAGGTGTGGTGATACCAACATGGGCAGCGCTTTGGAGAAAAAACAACTTTGTTGAATCACTTCGCCAAATACTAGTTATTTTGAAGGAACGTTTTTAAAAAATCAGTATCTTCACTTTAATATTGCCTCTTATTTTTTGAAATTATACATGTTTCTAAAACCTAAAGATTATATATAAAAATTGTGTTTTCTTTTGTCAGATTTACCCAATGGAATCTGAGGATGACAACTTGTAATCCCCATCCCCCTAAACCCTCAGGACTATAGAATTGTCGTGAGTCAGTTGGTCTTTGGAACTGATGGTTGCACTAAATCTGCGCATTAAATTAACAAAACAATGTTATATGCAAAAATGTATTTGTTGAGTTAGAAATAGCTTTTTTTCTTGCAGTAGCGGGGATCAAACTCACAACCTCACGCCTGCCAGGCAGGCACTTAAGCCACTGAGCCAAACTCCCAGCCCTAGTTTTTTGAGACAGGGTCCCACTATGTAGCTCAGGCCGGCCTTGCACTCGTGTTGTAGCCGAAGCTGGCCTCGAACTCACAACACTCCTCCTACCTCAGCCTCCCGAGTGCTGGGATTAAAGGCGTGTGCCACCATGCCCGGCTGAAATATTTTTCATTTATAGATATTTTTAAAGATTTGTGGTAAACTAAAGCCTGTGTGCAGCTGTTTGACTGGGAAAGAAGGGTGGAGGGCAAGAAATCACCTTCACTGAATGGCTACTTAGCCAGCTAACCTGCTAAGTGCTTTTTAGGTATTCCTTTACTTAATCTTCCGAGTGTATAGCTAAGAAGAGTTTTCCTATTTCCACTCTGCAGATGAGGAGAGTAAGTCTCAGGAACACAAGGTGGAAGAGTGGGATGTCCAAGCTTGGTTACCTTGCTTTATAATCTTTTCCTCTGCCCCTATCTAATTAACTGTCTTCTGCTCAAGATTGTGAGATCTAGGCAAGCAGTCTTTTTATTAGTGTTGGGAGCCTTCACAGCTCCTTAACTCAAGTGGGTCTGTAATAAACATTTGTTAGGTAATCTCAGCAAATCATTCTGGTATCAATATCATACAGCTGTGGCCTCCTTAGGCCAAGGATCAAAGACTGTTTGCCAATATTTTCCAAGCTCACCTTAAGGACTGACCATGTGTGGTTATCCAGTCACCACTTAAGAAAAGGGAGTGATGCCCAAGACTGTAGTCAGAGTTGAGAAAATTTGAGGTTTAAATTTGGAAGTCGGAGATCTGATCCGCCTTCCGGGGATGGGGGCTCCGCCGCCCCGGAGGAGAACGAGAACCGGTCCAACCGGACCGCAACGCGCCGGCGCCACGCGGCGCCAGCTTGCATCAAGGGAGATCTGATCCGCCTTCCGGGGATGGGGACTCCGCCGCCCCGGAGGAGAACGAGAACCGGTCCAACCGGAACGCAACGCGCCGGCGCCACGCGGCGCCAGCTTGCATCAAGGGAGATCTGATCCGCCTTCCGGGGATGGGGGCTC